>JPXE02000115.1:0-51750 GCA_000753965.2 Amaranthus hypochondriacus | reverse complement strand
CCAAGGTTACAACAATCAAGTTCCGTACAACAATCAAGCCGGTGGTAACTTCCCTAGGCCCAATGGAAATAGGCCTTACCCACAAGTGCCACGTCCCAATCCCAATCCACCTTATCCAACCACCTAACCACCTCCGAACCCCGCTCCTAACCAAGACTTCATGACAACCCAAATGAGCACCTTAGCCCAACTCAATCAAACTTTGATCGCTCAAATGTGACAACTCCAAGCCCAACAAAAGATGTTCGAGAGCCAACTTGCACTCCTAGCACATCCACCTCCACCAACACTATTCCCATCCAACCCTCAACCCAACCCATCCACCCAACCTCCATCACCAGCCCACCACCCAATCCCAACCACCACACGTGCAAGGTGATCTTCCTTAGATCACGGACATCTTGTGATGATGTGGGTGAAGGTACTTCTATTGATAATGATCTTCAAGAGGATATTGAGCATGAGCTTGGGGGAGGGCGAGAAGACGAGATTCTTGAGGAAATTGTTGAGGAAAAGAGAGAGGAAGAAGTTGAGAAAAGAGAGATGCAAAGAAATCCAAGACAGGCGAGCCTATGAGCGTTTACATGCCCCACCGCTACCTTTCCCACATAGAGCGGTGGAGAAGGAATTGCAAGCCAAATTTCTTAAGTTTCTTGAGCATATGAAGCGATTGGAAATGAAGATCCCGTTCTTGGAGGCTATGGAGCAAATGCCTCAATATGCCAAGTACTTGAAGACTCTCTTGGGGAACAAAAAGAGGCTAAAAAGCGAGGTTGTTAATCTACCAGAGCAAGTTAGTGCCATAATCCAAGGCACTTGGGCCAAGAAAGAAAAGGCTCGAGGACCCTTTGTGCTCCCCGTTACTCTTGGGAATCAAAAACCCAAGGGAGCACTTGCCGATTTAAGGGCCTCGGTTAGCCTCATGCTGATGAGTATTGCTAAGCACCTTGCTTTTGAGCTCAAGCCATCAAAGAAATCTATCCAACTCGCCGACCGAAGCGTCAAAGTGCCATGTGGGGAGTTTGAGGATCTTCCTATTCAAGTGGGAAACGTTGTTGTCCCATCTGATTTCGTGTGGCTAGACATGGTGGAAGATTCCTACACTCCCCTCATTCTTGGGAGAGATGCATTGAAGAGTTTGGGTGCCCTAATCGATTGCGAATCCGAGACCATCACTATAAGGATAGCCCAAGAGCAAGCGGTATTTGGGGTTTCTAAGTCTTCTAAAGAGCCCATGGTCGAGCAACTTTTCTCTCTTGATGTGATGGATGACTCTCAAGGTGATAAGGTTGGGGGACTTGATGTTCTTGAAGCCCATGTATTTGATGATGTGGCGACGCTTGATGATGATGTGAGGAGATATGATGATGAGAAAGAGAAGAAGTTGGTTGATGTTGAGAAGGAGAAGTTTGTTCTTGTGCAATCCAAAGATGGCTCCACCTAACCTTGGGGGAGCCCCATGTTTGACTGCCCATCCGGGTGGCCCCGGTTCTATATTGTTTACTTCCGCCACTGCTGTGAGGTGGAGAGTTTTGGGTCACCATGTACGAGGTGATGGCGATGCTAGGAGTGAGTCCGCTCCTAGCTCAGGTATGGTTTCTTTCCCTAGCTTTTCATTTGTTGTTTGAGCTGGTGGTTAGCTGGGTCGAACTTAACGATGTTAAACAAAAGTACTTGCGGGAGATAACCCGGTGTTTGATGTTGTTTATATGATGTTTGTTTTGTCTTCTATAGTTCCAATAATGCCTATCTTTCGTTCTTTTGGTTTTTCTTTCGCCTTCCTCATCGCCCAGACGGCTCTTGAGCTAGCTTGGGGGACGATGCGCTTACGCTTTCAAAACCCCGAAAGATTTGCATTATTGTAACTATTGTTTAGTTTTTCTTTTAGTTCTTCGCATGTTTAGGGTATGTTTGGCCTAGCTTTTGGAAATCAACTTTTGTTTCCTAAAAGTAATTCTGTAGAAACTATTTCTAGAGAAACACATTTTAGAAACAGATGTGTTTGGCCTTATATTTTTAAAAAGAGTTTTTGGGAAACAAATACAATTTGTGTGTTTGTCTTTTTTTCTTATGTTTATTTAATGTTAGTATTGTTATATGATGGAAAAACATATAACATACACTAAAAAATAGTCGAGTCACAAAGCATCAATTTTAAGAGAAACACCCAAAAACATATAGCATACACTAAAAACTAATCATTATAATGTTAGAAAAAAAATTCAAATGCACTAAATTAAGTAATTGAAAATAAAAATAAATCCCAAATTTGACAATTTACTATATAGAAAAACATATTTAAATATATTAATAAATTTAAAGATAAAATATATATGAAAATTTGTTGTAATTTGATCGCATAATATTCAATAAAAAATAATTGAGATGTTGGTTGTGATAACAAATGAATTATACAATGAAGTAAAAAATTTTGAATTCTGGAGGAAAATGAAAAGAAAATAAAAGTAATAAAAAAAATTCATAATTAATTGGAGAAAATATAGGAATTTTTTTAACATAAAATGAGAAAAGTATGAAGCTCTTTGAGAAGTTAAGAGCAGAAGTTACAATTTGTAGCTTCTCCTCTTGACCCTTGTAGGAGCTGTTTTTAGCTTTTTTCAAAACTGTTTCAATTTCTCAGAAACACAGTGTTTGGCCAAGTTTTAGCTTTTCTATTGCAGAAGTTGTTTTAAAAGCTTGGCCAAACACTACCTTAGTTTGTTTAGTTTTTGTTTCATGTAGCTTGTATAGTTTCATGTTTAGGTTGTATAGTTAGTGTTTTTTTTCCTTGCTTTCAATAAATGGTTGAGTTGTGAGTCTAGCATGCAAGCTTCTGTTGTGCACATTCATGTCCCCATGCAAACTCGTTTTTCCTTAGCCTTGTGCATGTTTTGGGACCTAGAGTCTAACCTATTTTCCACATAGCTTGGGGGAATTAGGGTTTGCTTCGTTGGTGGCTTGGTTGTCTACCTTTAGAGGCGCATTTCGACTAGCCTGTGAGTATTGAGCCTTCGTGGACTCCTTGCGAGTTCCATTCATTTTGTGTGCTAGTTAGGGGATCTACGTATTGTGTCGGTTCTTCTCCAGCATAGTCAACTTTTCTTGAGACCAAGGATGATAACATGTTCGCTAGATTATTGCTACATAGCCAAATAACCTACCTTGAACGTAATTGACATTAGGATAAGCCAAGTTTTTGCCTTTTCCTTTCTTTTTGTCGCCACATTATTCAGCCTCCACATGAGCCAAATTGTCCCTCTTCTTTACCTAGAGGATAGCTTTGTGATGGTGGGTTTGTTGTGTGCTTGGAAACACATGTTATTATGAGATTTCACATTTTTGATAGTGTTTGATGATAGAGATCATTTGTGCTTATATGAGTTTATTGGGTTATTGATGATTGATGGATATAGTATTCTTTGATTTATCATGAGATGTTTGTGGTAGTTTTGTTTAGGGTCACATGCTATCCTTTGCTAACATTAAAACCCTTTGCTAACCTTTTCGACTTGGTCGGATTTGTTCGTTCTGTGCTGGAGTTAGATATGTCACAATCCCCATGATTTCCCCTATTAGGTGTTTGATTCCTGACTCATCTTTAGTCGGATGATTATGAGCGAAACACGAACCATAATCAAACACATGTTCGTTCTGTTTTGATTTTGTAGTTAGGGTGTTTTTGGGTGGCCCCGTGCTTTCATGTTATCCTACCTAGTCTCTTTGCTAGGGACTAGCAAAGGTTTAGCTTAGGGGAGTGGATGTGCTCGTTTTTAGAGCACATTTATCTCCTCATTCTTGCGTCGAGTCTCGCGTTTTATATCGACTTTTGCATAATTTACGCATGATTTTACCTTGATCTTGTCTCCATGGTGCTTTAAAGTATTTTCAGGTGTTTTGAGGAGATTTCGAGGTGTTTTCGTTGCGTACGAGACTTGGACAATTGAATCAAAGATGAGACACGCATTTCGAGGCATTCCTGAGCATCCCTAGTCGTTCCCTAAAGCGTCGCAAAGTCCGGAGATCATTTGGGGCTTGATTGAAAGTGCAAGTAAGCAAAAGAAGACCCATTCGTCCGAAGCCTTGAACCATTCGGGCGAATGAAGGGTACATTCGGGCGAATAAAGGGTAAATTCGGGCGAATGGATTTAGCTTGTGTTTGATTCAATTTTAAAGGTTCTGGAAACCCCGAATGGAGTACATTCGGGCGAATGAAGGGTACATTCGGGCGAATAAAGGGTACATTCGAGCGAATGGATCTAGCTTGTGTTTGGTTGAACTTTAAAGATTCTGGAAACCCCGAATGGGGTACATTCGGGCGAATGAAAGGTAGATTCGGGCGAATAAAGGGTACACTCGGGGCGAATGGCCTATTTTTCTGCGTTGTCTTATTTTTCGCAAGCCCAATCCACGTAGGATCTTTAGGGGCTTTTAAGGCTCGACTTGTGTAGCCTATATATACTCCCATTTCTGATTGTAAACCTTATGTCTTGATTGTTAGAAACCCTCTCTACCATTAAGAACATCATTTATGCTTTTCTTTCAATTCCTTTGCCCTAGATTAGATTTTTATGCTTTCATTTACATTCAAGCTTTGTAATTTCAATTCCATTTCATTCAAGCACTTTGGTTTATGTAAGTTTATCTTTCTTATTCTCTTTATTGCTTTGTTTATCTTTCATTGATGCCATTTAATGTTTTGTTCCTCTTAAGTTTGATTATTGCTTTGAATCTTGTTCTCTAGCTTTCATTTCTTATTCTTGCTTTGGTTATTGCTTTCTAGTGTAGTTGATAGTTAGATTTCTTGCCTTGCCTTTGATTATTGTCGATTTCTCTCTTGCCCTAATGTTATTTTCATGTTCTTTTCCTTGTTCTTAGTTGTAGTTAGTCTCAATATGCTAGAGTAGATTTCTTAGGGGTTTTGGTTTGGTGAAACCCTAGGTTTGGTGAATGTTGTTTATGTGCTAGATTAGGGTTGAGGTTGTTGTGGTTTGTTTGATTGATATTCTATAGGTCATCAACTTCCCCTCGCTATCTAGAGTGTCTCGATTGAGTCATGCTCAATCTCCCTTGACCTAGCTTGTATGAGAACGTAGTATCGACCTAGGGTGGATCCTTACCATCCCCGTTTGTCTCTTATTGTTAACTTAGTCTTGTTTATCTCTTTCTTAGTATAGTTCCAACACCCTCCACCTATATCATTTACATTTTCTACACCTAGCACCTAATCTTGCTTGCCCTTGTCTTTGTGGTTCGATCCCCAACTTACCTCTATACTCGTTATAGCTTGAGTTTCTAGCGTTAAACGACGCGTTAGAAAACGGTTATCAAGTATATATGAAATTATGAAATGTAGATTGCAAATATGAACAATAAGTAAGAAAGATGAAACAAAAGAAATCATCAATAGGCATATAATGAATCATATTGCACTCTTAGAAGCTATATGAATGCAAGCACAAAAATGATGTGCTAGAAGGTATTTACCAGATCTATATGGAAGTTCAATGCATTCGAGCAATAAATCCACAATGCTTATTATCGTATAAGCAGGATCACAACAATCAAGCTTAAAATCCTTTATAGCCAACAGAAGAGATTTTATCTATAATAGCAAATATGGAATCATATAGAAGCACACAATATATAATTAAGACATTACACTTCAGTTTCAGAAAAGTGATTATACTTGACACGGGAAAGGCAAAGTAGACATGAACAGAGAAAAGCAAAAATCAAACAGTTAAAAAAATTAAAAGAGAAAAAAATAGTCCAGCTAAACGAAATAAATGTAGTCTTAAATAAATCAAAAGAGGTTTACTTTGGTGCTGCGTTCAAGCCTATTGACACCATTTAAGTCAATCACCATCAAAAGGATCATGCTTCATAAGTTGTGCAAGAATTTCCTGACAACGTATTGTATCGAAGTGATCTATCCTCAACCTCTTTCTTTTATGAGATACTATAACTTTGCTCAGATTTACGCTTAGAACCAGCATTGGAATCAAGTTTTATCTTGCCAAAATTACATGTCATCTGATTCTGAGTCGCAGATGACTTCGTAAACAGAAGCAGAGATATCGTGTTTATGAATGTTGATATTGGTAGTACTAATTTCATCGTCTGATAGTAGTAGTTGATTAGTCGGGATGTGATGTTTTCTTCTGTTTGGTTTGAATGTTTGATGCTATACAATCATGACTCGCTTACTATTTATCTCCGGTGTGTTATGATTTTATTTTTATCATTCTCAGAATTTCTTTTATCGCTTTATGCTGCCTTTGGTGCATCAATATGCTATTGAACATGATCTGCTTTGGTTTTGTCTTACCCTTTGGTGAATGTTTTCATCAATTGTACACTTCATTGTATACAAAAAGTACTATGTTATGTTTTGGTTATGCTTTTGGTGGAGGTTTACTCATAGTGTTTATTAGTTCAGTTGGGGCTATAATCAGTTTGATTCCTCTTTGTCTTGATATCTCCTCTCCTTGCTTTTGTTCTGGGTTTCATTATGAGTTGTGATCTATTGGTATTTGCTTTCTTTGAGTAGTATTGATTGCCAACTTCTTGGGTGATCAATTGTGTAATGTTAGTGTGTAGCGATTCTGATCCACGGTATTGAGCAACCCATACAAGCTTAGCTGTGGGCTGCGCCCTGTGTCACTGTGTGATTGCTTTTTCTAGTTTCCATGTGATTGTCAAAAGTAGTAATTCACTGCATTTTCTTCCATATGAAATATTTTCATCATAACTATGAGCAAAATCAATTTCATTCCACAACTTAATCGAATACCTAAATCCACGACATTGCTCGCATGTAGCTTTCCTTGACAGCATTCGTTGAGATGCTTTAACGATCTTGTTTGAATTTGTTGGTTCAATTTGAGATTGCCCTTCTTGAGATTCATACTTGAGTGTGCTGCAGTATGGTGCAGGAAGGATCTTATTTGCAGAATATGTTGCTAATTGTGATGAATATAGTGTTAAACTGTTTAAAGTATTTATTAGTGATCTCAATGCCTTACACTTTGGCCCATATAACTTGATGCAGGAATCAAAGATGTGAATTTCGTGTCCTTGTTGTAGAAACTCGAGTTCCAGATGGGTGTTGCTGCACTAGGGTGTTGATGAGTGTAGAAAATTCAAAGGTTTTTGCACCATTAAATTAGCTTTTTAAAGGTGTATTGCCATGCTTGAGGCATCTATTCCTATGGGCATAACACTTGATACAGTAAGTTGTTGTTCCATTATTGTCGAATGATCAGCTCATGAGCCTTACTTGAATATGCAAGACAACGACAATTATTAACAACCAAAATAAACCAATTTTTTCAAACATTGATGCAAGAAGCTTTCAATTATTCACTACATATCTATGACTAATTTAATAACATACAAACACAAAAAGCAACAAAACTTGAAATGTGACAATAAATATAAATCCATCAACTACACATGCATCATTATTACCCTTAATCAACTGCAAAATATGAGTATTTGACTTTTGAAATAACAGTTTATGCTCCAAATAGTGCAAATGAATTTGAGTCTTATAAGATTCGGGTAATTCAAATTGTTGCATCACTACATTCATTGTATACAAGTTTTCTACATCTATTTCCAATAGGGTATATTCATCATAAGAATTTATATTTAATGTCACCTGGATGTTTAGAAGTTCTTTGTGTAAAAGGGACATTTGGAATGTGTTGGAGCTCAACCACTCAGGATTATTAGGGTGAGGGGGAAGAGAGAAAGAAAGGGAGCTATGGAAAGTAAGAGAGAACCAAATGTTGAGTTCTGGTAGTTGTCGAAAAATCTAACACCCTTCAATGAGAGAATTGATGAGGCTAGAGTTGATGAAATATGATCAAGTAATTTTTTTAACAATGGTGAGGCTAGGAGTTGATGAAACATGATCAAGTAATTGTTGGAAATCATTGATGCCCAAGGTAACAGAGTGGGAGACTGTTAACATTGGAATCAAAAAGCACATTGCTTTACAAGGGTATGGTATATCCTTTCTTGGATGATTATTACACAAAACTAATAGAGGGCTTTCTCAATGTATATGCGACTAATAGACACTCACATTTGTGTTTTCCTCTTCTTAATGTATATCAGATGGAAGAGTCGCGACTTTAGAAAGACATTGCCCTGATGAAGCTCCAACATGCTTTGTTCCTCTGCCTTGATACTACACGGATGGCTGAACAACTATAATCATAGCAGCCATGCGTGAATTCAGCGTGGAACTACAGCCTCCGATACAGCAGTAGGATGCATCAAACTGTGCACTAGTGAGTCTTTGTCTTAGGTGTATTCATTGTTATTAAAATCGCGATTCTGATCTACGATTCTACGATTTTATGATCCAAAAACAAGCGAGCGATTTGAATCGCAACTAGAATCTTAAAGTTGTAGAATCTTACGATTCTAAGTGGAATAAAATTTTTAGAAGTAGAATGATAACAAGAAATATTTCTAATTTTTCTTATGTACCATTGTACCATTGTTTTTCTTATGTACAATTCTAATTTAGTATGAATTATTTCTAATTTTTCTTATGTACCATTGTTTACTAATCTCTTTCACATATACACATAAATTTCAAATTTTCCATCATGCAAACTTTTTGAAAAATAATTTCTTATTCGGTATGTAGATTTAAATTAAGTATTAAAAAGTTTTCGTTATATTCTTAAAAATAATGTCAAAGAAACTTTAATTCATAAACTTAAACTTTTGAATTGGGTAATAATGATAAGAAACTAGATTTTTAAAATATATTTAAGTTTATTTGTAGAATTGTACGATTCTAAAATTCGATTCTACTGATTCGATTCTACCTCTCTAAACGATTGTAAGTAGAATCACGATTTCAACAACTTTGGGTGTATTACTACAAATTACAGTAAGTAAGAATATTATAATTTGTGTGTCAGATATATTTGTGCATGCATCTTCGACTTCTATATTTTGTAAACAGTAATTGATAACCAAATAGACCAAGAGCGATCTAGCTTATGCATGTCATGATCATGTTTAGTTGCTTAGGATACTGTTGAAGTGCCCATGTGTTACCAACATGTGAGTTGTCCCACATCGGAGAAAGAGAAGAGTATGCATCACTTTATATATTCAAGGAGTAACTTCTACTATTACTAATTGATTTTAGTAGAGAACCTTCTTTGGGTTTATGAGTGGCCTACTTCTTTTCCTCCTTGTTTGGAATGCCCAAGCCCATTTTCTAAATTCTATCAGATACCGTTCGTGTGTACTGTCATGCTGGTGATGTAGGAACTCAGTATCGTCTGTGATATCTTTAAAACATGTGCTTAGTTCTATTATCAAAAAAAATAGTTAGTTTGTCGATAGTATAACAATAAACAGTATTATTGTCAACTTAGTTATATTAATAATATAACAATAATGATTTAAGGCACATCAAATATGTATTTGATTAATTTGGAGATTGCTTATTTGAAGTAAATGTAAATAGTATATAAAGCTAATGATCTCATATCTATAGTAAATTTACTTAGTTGAGTTAATTTAGCTTTAAATAAAATAGCAAGTTTTACTAGAATTAATTAGTTATATTCATAATTAAATAGTGAACATTAGTACAATATAGGTATGAAATATCAAATTTATCAAATACAATTGAATAAATACAACTAATAAGGTTTAAAATGAATATAGCTATAACATAGTGGTGTTATCACTAATTTAATAAATACTAAACATCATTAGAATGCTAAATACTATAACTTTGAGTTAGCTAAAACATCACTAAAAAAAAGGCAATTTTTCGACTACCCAAAACAGTCGGAATTTTTTGACTGTTTCGGTTAGTCGTAAAATTTTTGGTCGGAAATTTGTAATTTTTTTGTAGTGCATTAATCAATAGCGCTTTATCAAATACTAAACATTCACTATTAACTACTCCCTCTGTTCTTTTTTGATTGTCTTATTCGAAGATTTCACACAAATTAAGAAATGTGGAATCTTTGTAGATAGTGGGTATTATTTTATTAGAATAGTGGTGTGAATTAATGATTGTATTGGGATTATGAGAGAGAACATATAAAATAATTAAAGATAAAATAAAACCAAAAACAAAAAAATGATTGTCATTAATGTTGCAAGTACCGTACAACAATGGCAAATAGGGAAAACAAAATTCTGTTTTGGGTTACATTGTTCTTTCCATATTTGGAAATTTTTAGAGGACAATTAATAAAACTAAGTATAGAAACTCGTGCAATGCACAAATTTGTTAGTGAAAAATATATACAAAAACAATTTCAAATAATAATGTAACTAGTAACTACTGTATTAAATTTACCAAATACATGATTTTTAAATCAAAACATAAATACTGATGTTTATTTTAATTATTTACCTGATATATAACTTTTTTTCCATTCAATTGAACATATAAAAATTCGAAGTTAACTAAATAAAATTACTATAGTATATTTTACTAATACTTTAACTAGTTCAGCTTTAAACTTAAACATAAAATATTAGATTTTAAATTTGATAATTATTGTCATACCTCTTTCAATGATGACATTTGAAATTTTCCAAGACCTTTATAGTATTATTGTATGATATGATTTCATTTCATTGAACACATTAAATTTGAAGTTATTTAGCTTCAAACTTAAATAAAAGATATTAGAATTGAAATTGATAAATATTATCATGCCTCTTAAAATGACGACACTTGGAATTTTCCAAGACTTTTATAGTATTGTATGATATGATATGATTTCATTTCATTGAACATATTAAATTTGAAGTTATTTAGCTTTAAACTTAAATAAAAAATATTAGAATTTAAATTTGATAAAGATTGTCATGCCTCTTAAAATGATGACACTTGGAATTTTCCAAGACTTTTATAGTATTGTATGATATGATGTATGATTTAAATTTGATAAATCTTGTCATGCCTCTTAAAATGATGACACTTGGAATTTTCCAAGACTTTTATAGTATTCTATGATATGATGTATGATTTAAATTTGATAAATATTGTCATGCATCTTAAAATGATGACACTTGGAATTTTCCTACACTTTTATAGTATTGTATGATTTACCAAATACATGATTTTTTAAATAAAAACATAATTACTGACGTTTATTTTAATGATTTAACTGATATATAACTTTTTTTCCATTCAATTGAACATATTAAATTCGAAGTTAACTAAATAAAATTACTATAGTATATCCTACTAATACTTTACCTAATTTAGCTTTAAACTTAAACAAAAAACATTAGATTTTGAATTTGATAAATATTGTCATACCTCTTTAAATGATGACATTTGAAATTTTCCAAGACTTTTATAGTATTATTGTATGATATGATTTCATTTCATTGAACATATTAAATTTGAAGTTATTTAGCTTCAAACTTAAATAAAAAATATTAGAATTTAAATTTGATAAATATTGTCATGCCTAATAAAATGATGACACTTGGAATTTTCCAAAACTTTTATAGTATTGTATGGAGGGTAACAATCCCAATACTTAATCTAAATTACAGCCATTTCATTGGTTTAAACCACAATACATGGATTGCTTACTTAAATAAGCAAGAGATTAACAACCAAAAATGGCAAAAAAAGATGACTTTCCAAATTCTACAATTGAGTATATATGGCAGCAGCTTTAACAGTGGCAGAATGAGAGCTTCAACCCTTAAAAACATATTCCAAAATCAAGCAGCTTCAAGAGTAAACATAATCCTTCCACAACATAATATTTCAGCATCTTCTGTGATGAAAAAAGTAACCACATAGCCAAAAATCAATTGCATCACAGCCTTTTCATGGATTCAAGAAGTGAGGATGAAATCGAGGGGGCATGGTATTTTGGATCAAGCCAATATGATCCACAATCAAGCTCGGAACCAGAGCAAGAACCGGCACAAATAGTTGAGGAGTAAGTTGAACAAAACAATCATCATAAGCTAAGGCTAAGCAATGAGATCAGGCATCTAATATTTCTAGAGTTGCTTTCATTGAAAGCAACCGATTCTGTAACACCCCGGCCCAACAGACCACCGGTGACTACTCATGGAGACTGTAGACTAGCCTCACAGACCAACACAAGTCTTTCCAGCGCACTTTTGCCTCACTCGTGCGCACCCAGCAAAACTTCTCAGGAGGTCACCCATCCTAAGATTGCTCCGCACCAAGCACGCTTAACTATGGACTTCTTAGCAAATGGGCTCCCTAGAAAAGAAGATGCACCTTGTTGATATGGGTAGTCTATCAATTCCTTTTCAAGCTAAATTTGGGGTATCACACTCATCCCCATTTAGGAATACAACGTCCTCGTTGTACCGTCATTTCAGGATCTTTCCCCCGTTGGGTGCACTGAACACACAATCAGCCACGGTCGCAGGGTTGCTCTGATACCATTTGTAACACCCCGGCCCAACGGACCACGGTTGACTACTCATGGAGACTATAGACTAGCCTCACACACCAACACAAGTCTTTCCAGCGCACTTTGGCCTCACTCGTGCGCACCTAGGAAAACTTCCCAGCAGGTCACTGATCCTAAGATTGGTCCCCACCAAGCACGCTTAACCACGTTTGACTTTTTCATCAAGAAGATGATTACTGAAACTTCTCAAGCTGACTGTGCTATCCTTATCATTGACTCCACCAATGGAGGCTTTGAGGCTAGTATTTTCAAGGATTGTCAAATTGGACCATCTTTACTTTTCAGCACAGTGCAGCTATATTTCTTTGTATAGTAGGTCCGTTATCCCACCTGCATCGCTTCATCCGTACCATAATTGTTGCAACACATCAAGCATCATTTCAAACAATCATGCTCCATATACCATGCCCTCATAGCTGTCTTTCAAGCATTTCAAGCTATACCATGCCCTGATCATCAATTCATCACTCTCAGTCATATTTCGGTCAACACTCAACACTCGACTTAAAATGGTGTTGGCGCGAACAATAATTTGACACTCTTTGTTAACGAGTTGAATCGAACTAAAAATTCGGGTAATTTAGTGAACATTTCTATCGTATAAAGAGTTCAACACATTTTGTATTTAACTGGTGAAGGGGAGGCATCTCCCAAGTACTATTTATGTTATTTAAAGTAGCTACACTTAAAATTGTTATTGTAATCCATCCTAATTGTGAGATTTAGTAAATGAGATTTGAGAGTATTCGTCTGAATTGCTCTTCGCCTAAATCACAAAAAGCTCAAATTCCTTGCTTACAAATTCAGCCCACCATATTTAGTAGTCATTAAAAGGAATCTGGTTTGATTTAATGTGAAAGTGGCACACTTCTTTTGCAGTGTGGTTAAATATCTTGTGCCTAGAAAATAAGATATCTTGAAGTGGGTACTGTAGAAACACTTAGAGATAATGAACGCAACAAGAGGGGCGGTGAATTGTTGTGTAGCCTTTAGGAGTATTTTTGCCCTGTTTCTTGCGGAATTTTACAATGATAAAATACTCAAAGCAAATTAAAGAAACTTAAAAGAACACAAAGATTTAACGTGGAACCTTTCTTGGCCTTGAAAGAAAAAAAGCCACGACCACTTCGGATTTTAACTTCTCTTATTAAACTTTATGTAATTTACAACTCTATTACATAAAATTCTTCTCCTTCTCTTCTCTAGGCCTAATTCTCTATTTCTCCTTCTCGGTTCTTCTTCTCGTTTCTTTTTCTCTCTTTTACATAAACTTCTCTAAGTTCCCCCTTAGACTTCCCCAAGTCTAAATTACACACTCATAAAACCCTTACAAAATAATTCTCTAAAATTGGATGAAAACAAAGAATTGCTTAAGGAAAAATTGATTGAATTAATTGGCAATTAAGAACAACTTATCTTTTTCCTTTTCATGATTTGATCTCCCTTAATTCTTGAAGGGGGCACTCGGCGCAGGTAATTGTGCCGGATACAAGAGTATTTATATACCAACAAGAATTAGAAATAGCCTTAATTCCATGATACAAAAACGTGGGACCGTGGGTAAGAAACTTGGAGGTTACTCCAAGTATACGGTTAGGTTAGGCTATTTTTAGTAAATCCTATTTTGGTGGAGATTAAATAGGATCTAAATTAATTTAGTCCTCAAAAATAGGTTGTTATTTTTAGCCAATTAAAAACCCTTGTGCAAGACTTATTTTCAACCGTACAAGTCAATAAATGAAAATAAAATTAAAATTTATTTCCCTACACTCCGTTGACTCAGTTCTCTGACTCGCTGCGTTAGGAACACTGCGTTGTCTCCATCTGGTCTGACTTCAGTTTTATCAATCTTGGAACTGGAATATATACCTTGACTGTTTGACCTTGCAAGATTGACTCTCTAAGTTTGACTTTGACTTTGACTTCGACATACAATGCTCTTTGCACAACCTTCTTAGGTACCATCGACGATTATGACAATCGGATATTTGACCTACAAAACAATCTCTAAAATACTTTGTTTGTTTATAATTGTTAAGTCATCATCAAAACTCAAATGGGCCAACAAATTCCCCCTTTTTGATGATGGCAAACTTATAAACAAACTTAATTAAAAACATAGAGTAAAACAAATAATTTGAACATGCTAGAGATTAAGACAAGTTCAAATACATTTAGTAAACTAAATCCTTACAAATAATTTACTAAACACTTAATCAAACATATTACTCTAATATTTAATTTTTGAAACTTTTTCGAAAATCATGTGGTTAAACATGACTCAGTTTCCAAAATTAAGTATAAGAAAAAATTAATAAATTAAACACAATAATTTAAGCAACTCCAATAGTATGAAGTTGTAAGAATCTTTAAGCGAAACATAAGTGGTAATCATAAATGATAAGCGTAATCCAAATAATCAATTTGTTAGAGACAGTAACTTAATCATCTTGAAACTTTAAGCAATATAATAATTCAAGACATAAAACATGTTCCTAAACCAAAACATATTAAAAATTATTTAGCCAAATACAGACAGCCACTGTAATTTGGAACAAAACAAAGACTAAGAGTTTAAGCATAAGCAAACAAAGACTAAGAGTTTAAGCATAAGCATTCACAAGATGCATCTTAAGTTTGTTGCCTTTCTTCCCCCTTTTGACATCAATCAAAAAGTAGGGGTTTGTATCAAACCACAGCACTAAGGCAAGCGTTAGAAAAATTAAGAAAGTAAGCAGCAAACCACAAAGCAAATACCAAGACATAATCAAGAATGCAAGCACTAATATCATTGACCATAAAAGATGTAAAAGGGATAAAGTAGTAGCATAATTGTTATGAAATAAAAAATATATGGGCGTACCCCAGCTTGGTACTCAAAATAAGATAGTAAATTGTTTGGAGAAAATAGTGAATGAGGCCAACAAAGTCAAATAGTACATAAAATGATGAATAGGCAGACGGAGGGATCAAGGCGCAGTCTCTTCATCTATGAATTCGGTTTGCACTTCCACCGTGTCCAGTTTAGCACCAAGACGGGATTCCATCTGAGTGAGCTGGTCAGTGATGGATGCAAGTGAAACACGAACTTCTTCCTGAAAAGCAATTAACTGAGACTGAAAATCAACAAATTTGGTAAGCAAGAAATCAAGGGAAATAGGAGGAAGGACAGCAGATTGGTTATCATCAAAACCAGTTGGGTGTGGGTGGTGGTGAAGTGGGAATAGGTGATGGTGGTGGTGATGGAATATGGGATGGTGTAGGTGTGTTTGGCTTTGGTGATGGAGGTTTCTGAGAGGTCATGTCATCATCTAAGCACGAAGAATGTTTGGACGCCAACCTCCTGCTCTTTTTTTTTTGGTGTGAGCACAGGTTGTTTCTTGATGTTCTTGAGAGGCACATTTGTTTCCTCGTCCTCTGAACTGGACTGTACTTCCTCCAGTTCCACTTCTTCTTCCTCAGATTGTTCCCCCTTACTTGCTGCTTACCCCTGTTCCTTTTCTGTTTCTGCCTCAGTAGTGGCAGTGGGAACAGTCTCCTGATTTTCTTCTTCCAAATCCTCCCCATCTACTTCTGTTTCTTCTTCCTCTTGTACCTCACCGGAACTTACATACTCAACATCTTCTTCTACATCCTCTAGAATCCCATTGTCATTCAATTTAAGATGCAAGTTGTTAAGACACTTAGCACCTATTTTATTATTAGCACTCATTGGGAATTCTAGGCCTTCAAGAGGCACACCAAACTTTTTAAAGATATGGGTTTTAAAGTGATGAAGGGACGGTTTGTGAAGAGTTTGTACAACTTCCAATTGACGGTTTTGCATGTGTATTAAGAGGGTGTAACGAGTAGTTTTTAAGTTTTTAAGGATAGGTTCGTTGAATGTGGCGGTTTACGTAACTGATTTTTAAAACACCCCAATGATCCGTCTTCCTCTTTTTAAATTAAATTGGCTCATCGAAAATAAATAAAATAAAATGCTGGAATTTATGTGGAATAATAATAATAATACATATATAATAAAATTTTCATTTTATAATATGTGGATAATAATAATAAGATAAAATAAATTATGCTACATGGTCTATTCAGTTAGACAAGCAATCAAGACAATATTCATGGCACATACTTAGATAGTTGCGTACCTAAATCTCGCAATGATTGAATTCTCAATCTTGGTTGTTGTGGTTGATCTAACCCTTCCAATCGTCATGTTGCTTAGATGAGGAATACTAGCATTAAACTTTAGTGAAGCTTGATCATACCGAGCTCCAACCTCATCTTTTCGAATTGTTCCCTTGGAAGCGGTTTAGTCATTATATCTGCAACTTGATCACTAGTATTGACATGTTTAACAATAATATTTTTATGCTCTACGTTATCCTTAAGAAAATGATGTCTAATATGTATATGTTTAACCCTAGAATGATGCACGGGATCTTTTGATATGCATATGGCACTGATATTATCGCAATAAATAGGAACGCATTCAAATTTAATACCAAAATCCCTTAGCTGTTGTTTTATCCAAAGCATTTGGGAACAGCAGGGCTGCTGCTGCTACATATTCAGCTTCCGTGGTGGATAAGACAACGGTGTTTTGTTTCTTGGAACACCAAGATACTAAACATGAGCCAAGAAATTGTACCATTCCTGAAGTACTCTTTCTATTCACAAGATCTCCTGCATAATCTACATCACTATACCCTTTCAAGTCATAGACATCACTTTTCGGATAAAATAGGGACAAGTCATTTGTTCCCTTTAAATAACTTAGAATTCTTTTTACTGCTGTATGGTGTGATTCTTTAGGGTTTGATTGAAATCTAGCACACAAACCAACACTAAAAGAAATATCGGGTCTACTAGCAGTCAAATATAGTAGAGATCCTATCATGCCTCTATACATTTTTTGATCTATATTTGTACTAATAGATTCTTCATCTAATCGTTAGTGGGCCATCGGTGTGTGGTTTGTTTTAGCGTTATCTAGTCCATATTTCTTTAGAAGTTCTTATATATATTTTTGTTGATGAATAAAGATACCGTTAGCAGTTTGTTTAGTTTGCAAACCAAGGAAGAAATTTAATTCTCCCATCATACTCATTTCAAATTCAGCACTCATTAGGTCAGGAAATTCTTTACATAACGATTCATTAGTGGCTCCAAAAATAATATCATCAACATATATTTGAACGACTAAAATATCTGACCCTTTATTCTTGAAGAATAAGGTCTTGTCAATTTTACCCCTTATGAACTTGTTTTCAATCAAAAATTTAGATAATCTCTCGTACCATTGCCTAGGAGCTTGTTTTAGCCCATAAAGAGCTTTATCAAGCTTGTAGACGTGATCCGGAGAAATTGGGTTTTCAAAGCCAGGTGGCTGTTCCACAAAGACTTCTTCTTCTAGAAAACCATTTAAAAATGCACATTTCACATCCATTTGATATAATTTAAAGTTCATAAAAGCAGCAAATGAAATAAGAATTCTAATAGCTTCTAACCTCGCTACTGGAGCAAAAGTTTCAGTATAGTCAATACCTTCCTGTTGATTGTATCCTTTAACCACCAACCTTGCTTTGTTTCTGACTATTGTGCCATGCTCGTCCAGCTTGTTCCTAAATACCCATTTTAATCCAATTACCTTCTTGTTCTTGGGTTTTGATTCCAAGTGCCACACTTTATTTCTTTCAAACTCATTTAATTCATCTTGCATTGCAACTACCCAATCTGAATCTTGTAATGCTTCTTCATGATTCTTGGGTTCCAACGTTGATAGAAATGCAAAGTGTGCACAGAAGTTTCTTATTTGGGACCTTGTTTGTATGCCTTTACCCATATCGCTTAGAATCAAGTCTAGCGGATGTGACTTTTGTTGTTTCCACGGTTTTGGGACAAAGCCTCTTGTGGAGACAGATGTGGAAGTATGCTCACTGACTTGAAATTCACCCCCCCCCCCCCTGCTTGTTGCGTTCAAACTCTCCAAGTGTTTCTACAATTGGTATCAGAGCCCTGTTCCTCATTTGATCAGGAAACCCTGAGAGCCGTATCTTGGTGTATTAGAGATGTTGAAAATGAACGAACGCATGGAAGAAGGGTACTCCACTCAGAGACCACCAATGTTTGATGGGAAATTTTATACATACTGGATCCCTTGGGTTCTTCTAGCGATCGCCTTACCGCTGGCTTTGATATTGATCTTCTTGGGCGTGTCTTCTTAAGACCTTCTCGTACGGTTAAAAGTATACTCCCCAAGCTATGTCTCAGCTTTGCTCGGGTGTTCATTATTATTATTAGTATTATTACTATTTATTATTATTAGTATTATTATTATTATTATTATTATTATTATTATTATTATTATTATCATTATTATTATTATTATTATTATTATTATTATTATTATTATTATTATTATTATTATTTTATTATTATTATCATATGTCATATCTTAGAAGGAGACTTAACAAGAAGTGGGTGGGGAGCCGCGCAACAAGTTGAGCGCCCACACCCTTTTGGATACAAAAAGCTAATCCCTGAAAAATATATGTCCTAGTTTTGGTGCTACCGGAGTTACTCAAAGAGAACGAACCAATCCTTGATAAAAGGTCGAGTGCGTCTTCACCTTGCTCCCCAAAGGTGGAGAAAGTAAAAGGGATAAATTTGTAGCAATTCTCCTCGCACTTAGCTGTGTATTTCCTTCTCTTACGCTCAGCAGCATTGGCAAGAGAAGCACCAGGTACCCATGAGGAGACCCTGGGCCCAGCAAAAGGCGAGCTACCAGTGACATCCACATATGCGTCTTTTCCATGAAGCAAATTAAACAAAAGGAGATCCGTGAGCCTAAGATCATCTTTCCCGGCCTCTGAAATAAACTCCATCGGTGCTTCCTTGCGTACTGGAATCCCCGCCTTGCAGCAAATGTCTACAAGCATGTCGCAGACCAAATTGTGTCGAAACTTAACGCCAATCTCATTGGAGCAATGCACACCGTGATCTCATCGGGGCATAGGCTACAATCGACGAACAAGGGAATAAAGAGCCGATAACATAAAACAGCCCGATACTGACGAGGGTTCATTTTCTGCCCAGGCCCTCAATAGGAATAGTTAGCAAAAAGTCTTGGGCGTGTGATTCCCGAGTAGAGCTAAGAATGGCAACTTATCGTGGGGTGAGCATGTAACTAGACGCAAGACTTTTTCTCAACAACATTATAATAAGCCCCTGCCAGCTTTTTCATCATATGGGGGGCAGCGGGTTTATCATTGAGAGAAAAGGCATCGGAGCCACAACGAATCCGGAAGAGACCTAGCGCACGTTCAAAAGCAGGACCCATGGAAGGAAGGTCACAATTAACCAAGAAAAGCATAATTAATAACATCACCTGCTGCGTAAATGCCAAGCCCACCCATCTTAATAGGAAGGGTGGCTAACCTCCATTGAAAATCCCCAAAACCCAGCCTAGAGGCTATGACAATCTTCTCCACAGAAGAGTGCAAAGCAAGATAAAACCGGACCTGCACGTCTCTGAAAAAATGTAATGGGAAACTCCTCAACGCATAGAAAAGCCTCCCAAATGCAACACAATATTGAAGAAGGAGAATCTCACATTGTCGATCATAGAGTTTGCTGATAGATGTCATGAGCTCAGTGGTTTTAGAAACCCTCTTTACGAAAAAATTACGGCAAAAGTTCTAATATGTACTCACAAGACCACCAAGAAGCTTCACCCTCGCACGAGGACGAGAAATGTTAGGCGGTAAAACCCCCTGCTCTCTACTCCTAGGGTCCTCCTTGGGCCAAAAAAGTTTTGTCTTATCCACATTGAGGAACAAGCCACGAGATGGACCTTCCTCCTGAATAATGCGTAAGGCTTTGGCGACCATAAGGGTGTCCCCAACGATAGTGCCATCATTAAGATACCAAGCCTGGAGGTGACGCTTACAAAACTGATGAATTTTCAAGACCAAGGGGTGCAAAACAAGGGCGAAAAGCAAAGGGCCTAAAGGGTCACCTTGTTGAACACCTAGATAGGACCAGAGAACAGAGTCACCATAATATAACCTAGCAGGTTGGGAGTAACAGAGCTCTACCCAAGGTGCAATAGAGGGGCACTAGATCCTTTTTTCAGACAACATCACACTCATATCAACTAAATGGAAAGCATTTTGAAAATCTACTAAGAGCATAGAGATACCAGCAACATCACCTTTGCATTCAACAAGGCGGTTAACAGAATGAAGGATAGCCTCACTACCCCTTTGCATGCCGAACCCCAAACTAAAAATCTTCAAAATTGGCTTGAACATATTTTCTATTAATAGAGGCAGCCACCTTGGATACAAGCCTACGCCACACCGTGCCGACAGCAATAGGGGAATACCTGCATCTGGCTTAACTAACGGGGTAAGGGGGGCACTAGCTATAAAGCCCTCGAGCACGCTAGGGCACTTACCCTCTAGAACCAGATTGACAACCTTAGTAATAGAGGCTACACAAAGTGGGAACAAAAGCCCTAAAAGGGTACTTAGATTCAAGAGCTCCGATGAAGGGGAGGCCACATTAGAAGAGGACAACACCTTGATGGTAGCAGAAAAATGACCATCTCCAAGCTTGCGTTTGCATTGATACAAACTAGAACCTTCAAGGTTACTAACCTCCTACGCACTAAAAAGGGAGGGAGAAGCCTCATCTAGACGATCTAAAACCAAACAAAGCCTGTCACTAGGATCTTGCCATCTAGACACTGCATTAGAAATACTAACAAACTGACCTAAATAGGAAAGTCGACAGACTTCGGACACTCAAAGGACAGAGGTTTGTTGGTCGATTAGTGATATAACCAAGGGAGAAGTAAAAGAAGCCCTAAAAAAGATGGGGAGATTTAAGACCGGATAATATTCCGATCAAGGTGTGAAGGGGCTTAGCAGAGGAGGGAATTCAATGGCTTACTAATCTCTTTAATGCAATTTTGCGATCTATTAAGATGCCCGAGGAGTGGAGGATTAATACAATTATCCCATTGTTCAAGAACAAGGTGATGCACAAGAATGCAGGAACTATAGGGTATCAAACTCCTAAACACACTATGAAACTGTGCGAAAGAGTTATTGAGAAAATGATTAGACGGGAGACGGTGATTAGGGAGAACCAATTTGGTTTCATGCCGGGAAGATCAACTACCGAGGCGATTCATATTTTGAGGAGATTGATGGAAAAGTATAGGGAGCGAAAGAAAGATTTGCATCTCGTGTTCATCGACCTGGAAAAAACGTATTATAGCATACCACAAAGCATCGTTTGGGATAGCCTCAAGAAAAAAGGTATTTCATCAAGGTCCATTGAGGTTATACTAGACATGTATGACAAAGTCTCGACTAACATTCAGACACCGGTGGGGCTAACAGAGACTTTCAGCATTAGAGTAGGCCTACATCAGGGATCAACACTTAGTCCTTTCATCTTTGCGACCATTATGGATGAAATCTAAAAATCCATCTGGGAAACCGTACCATGGTGTATGCTTTTCGCCGACGATATTGTTCTGGCGCAGAAAATATGGAGGACGCTAATAGTAAATTGGAAGAATGGAGGGAAGCCTTGAAGGGTAAGGGGATGCGCATAAGCCGTTCGAAGACAGAATACAGGCAATGCGACTTCAGTGGGACAGAATCGTTAGGGGAGCCAATGGTGTCCATCGGGGGAGAAGTGGTTACATGTACGCCCAAGTTCAAATATCTAGGTTCAGTTATTCAGAGTAATGGGGAGATTGATGGTGACGTTACTAGTCATATACAGACAGGATGGCTTAAGTGGAGAGTAGCGACTGGGGTGCTTTGTGATAAGAGATTCCCTAGTAGACTAAAGGGTAAGTTTTATCGCGTAGCGATTAGGCCAACTTTATTGTACGGGACAGAATGTTGGCCTGTAAAGAAGGTTTTCGAACAGAGGAGGGATGTAACAGAGATGCGCATGCTGAGATGGATGTGTGGTAAAACTATGATGGACAGGATAAGAAATCATGAGTTTAGGGAGAAGTTAGGGGTTGCACCTCTCTCTGCAAAGATGCGGGAGAATAGGCTGAGATGTTGAGCCCTCGTGGAAGAGTTCATCGTGGGAGAACAGGTATTACTTCGTGTATCACCCATGCGTGGAGTAGTACGTTTTAGCGCTCGTGGAAAGTTGAGCCCTCGATTTATCGGACCATATGAAATTCTAGAACGTGTTGGTAAAGTGGCATATCGGTTGGCTCTCCCAAATTCTTTAGAAAAGGTACATGATGTATTTCATGTGTCTCAGTTCAAACGGTATCTTGCCGCAGCCTCTCATGTCTTAGATCCCGAATCTTAATAATTAGATACATCCTTGACCTATTCTGAGCAAACCGGTTCGAATCTTGGACACAAAGGTTCGTAGTACACGACGGATGGATGTATCGATGGTAAAAGTTATATTGTCAAATCACGAACGTGAGGCAGCTACTTGGAAACCGAAGACTCTATGCGGGATAGGTACCCTCACCTCTTTCAGGTTAGATGCGTTACGGGGACGTAACTTCTTTAAGGGGGATAGAGGGCGATACGAATTTCGCGCAAGTACTAATAAACTACTTTGACTTGAAATGTTGTGTTTTAAAAATGTGACGTATTGTGTTGGTGTGTGTAGTGTTGTGTTGCATACTGGTATGTTTCATTCAAGTTACGAGGGTGTAACTTCTTTTAAGGGGGGTAGTCTGTAACACCCCGTAATTTTTATAGAATATTTTGATATTAAAATAAATTAATAATAGACAAGTATAAGAAATTAAGTGAGTTAATATGTGAAAAACGGTAGCGTGTTTTATCGCGTAGAAGGTTATCGTCATTTAGTTATTAATCTTTAATAAAAATGTACATGTATGACAAAATGAAATGAGTGCAATAAACACATAACTAATTAATTAAAAAAATGAGAGTGAGGAGAGGGAAGAAGGTCGGTTCTTTGAGGGAGTTGAAGGGCTTGTAACTCCCCTTTTAAATGTGTATTATGGCACAATTAAGAGGGAGTTAAGAGGAGATTAAGAGGATTTGGTTATAAAGCCTTCTTATGCAAGACCATTCCATTTTCTTTCTCTTGCATTTGGTTTAAAAAATCATAAAAAATTCTTTTCTTTCCTTTCTCTTGCATTCGGTTCTTCACAATAAAAAAAAACACTTTGTGTTCATCCAATCTTTAATCAAAGGTAAGTGGAATTTAATTGTTAATATTAGATTTTTACTCTTACGATAGATTATATTATATATTTTATATATGATGATATCCTATGACTTTTTAAGAGGATTGAATATTTTATATAAGTTTTTTTATTTTATTTAAATAATCCTTGAATAAATTAATTTGTTAAAAGGATTAAATATTTACATTCTTTAACTAAGTTTAAGTTTGTTATAAAAATAAAGTACATTTTAATATTTAAATAAATTTATTTCATGATCTAAATTTCTATAGTTTTATTTCAATCCTTTAACAAAATTTGATTTGTTTAAAAGCTTGTGTTTATTTATATGTATATGCTTAAATTCAAAAGGTGCCTTAGTTTATGGGTCTCTACAAAATTTTAATTTGTTGAGAGGATCAAGTATTTAATTCAATTATAATAATTTGTGAATTTTTAAGTGTTTTGAAAGATCTTGTGAATGATAATGTTTTAGTTTGAAGACTTTATGCTTTGATGATGGTTGGATTTTTGTGTATTATTATTGTGTGGAAATATTAAAGGGTTGTGTGATAGGAAACATAAATTGTATTGTTTGTAGATTCGGTTTTATTAGATTTTCTTGGTCTTGGGTTGTAAAAGGATTTAATAATATGACTAATAAATATATAAAATAATAATTATTTAACGAGTGCTTTTTTCCGGACAGCAGCTGCTGCCTTGCTGTGGCGCCCCATTTTCAAAGTGTTGGGTGTGTTTCGTTGTTGTTTTATTTAACCGATGTGTTAAAATTCGTTAAAACGCTTAAAATATTAAAATTAGTAAACGGATGTTAGAAATTACGAAAAGTGGTACCCAAGGTAATTGATGCGTTCCGGACGCAGTGGTGAAGTTGGATTTTTCATTTGAATTTTCTAAACTGTCCGAATTGGTTGTTTAAGTTTCTGGTTAAGTATTGAAATTTTAAACTATAAGAAATCGGATGAAATCAATTAAAACTATCAAGTCTTACTAATAGTTTAGTGGTAGGGAATGGGTTAAGTGTGTAAACGCGTTCTAATACGTGATCATTTTGTGTGTGTGTTATTTAGGACCTCGATTCATAAGAGAGTGAAATTTCTGTTGTGCTTGAATATCGTTGTTTGCAGCGCTTAAAGGTACACACTTAGACCATATTGTTATGTGGTTGTGCAAGTGGTGTTGTTTCATTCTTGATTATGGCATTGTGAATCACATAAGGATTAGACATTTCAAATAATTTGAAAGAAGTTAAATTTGGAAATTGAGGATTTATGTGTTGGAATCCCAAAAGGGTTAACATTTTTTGATTGGATTATATATATTGTTCCCATGGCAGTTTTGGATCATTACGGTCACTATAGGGGTATGCATACTTTAACCTTCGACGACCTGCACAGGACGGGAAACGTCTTAGGTCGGTGGTTGCCTTGGGATTAACTCTCCCATGTGTATTCCTCCAAAAAGGATTGGATTTTAATTACTTGGACGACCGAACAGGACGGGCAACATTACAAGTTGGGAATATCTGGAAATGAACGTATTAGAGTCTATGCATGTTAAGATGAACACATTGCTTGTATTTCACTTGATGATTGTTTGTATGCTGTCTCTGACGTGAATTGGATTTGTTCTTTGAAACTTGCTATTTGTTGTCATTCGACGACTAGTAGGTTGATTGCAGGTGGGAACTGGAAAAATTATGGAAAAATTACCCTGAATAATACGACCTTTCACTTATTTCCCATGAATAATACAAACTTTCAATTAACCACGAATAATACGAAGTTTGACATGTATTTTCCGGTGGCATCCCTGACCGGTTGGGAACCGATAGAACAGGTAAAATATGACCGTTGCACAGCAGGTTTATCTCCAACCTTGGTTTCATTTCTTCTTTCCAGATTTCTCACCTTTTTCTTCTTTATCTTTTCATTTTTTTAAATTACTTCCAATCTTCACCTCATTTATTTAGTTTACTTCCTTCAATTTTCCCCTTCGTCATTTAATTGATGTTAAATATGTTTTCCCCTTCATCATCATCATAATCTCACTCTAGAACATCAATTGCAAATGGAATTCCTTTATGTAATCATGGTATTCATGCTAAATTACAATCCAGCACATATATCCAGCACATATATCCAGCAGCATCATTCATAATCAGTATATAAGCAGCATCATTCATAATCAGTATATAATCAGTATATACCAGCTATCTTAGACATTTCCACAGCACAAAGATCATCATTAACCCTCTTTAACCCCTCCTCAAAGCTAAGAGCATTAGGTAGATGATACCAAATAGAAAAGTCATATTCAACCCCAAGATCCTCTTCTACAATTCCTTCTAACTCAAAAAAAGACATTTTATCTGGGTCTACGGAAATGGTTTTACACATCCCAAAAAAATACTCAAACCCCACAACACCTTTTTTGAATACTCCATCAAACCAAAACTTCAAAGTAATTGAATCATTCACATAAGCCTAAAAACAAGCAAAAAACACTAAATTACATACAATTTCGAGTTAGAATTAAGAATTAATCGTGAAAATGCATGTACAATTTTCGAATTTTATAACCCTAATTTTTGGGTGTTAGCAAACTTAGAAGATAAATAATGCAATTGAGAACAATAAACTAACCATCAAACCAAAACTTCAAAGTAGGTGTTTTCTTCTTCTTCCAAGCTTTAGATTGAGGTCATCAAGGGTGGAAGTATGCGTGAGAGAAAAGAGTTTCAAAGGGAGATGTGCTTGGGTCAGTAACTTTACAATGAACTACTCCTTTCTCTCTCATAGATTATTTTAACATAATAAAACAATTAAATTTTGGGTAAAACCTTTTTTAACCGGTTATGGGTAAAAAGGTATACCACTGGAAAATGCATGTCAAACTTCGTATTATTCGTGGTTAATTGAAAGTTCGTATTATTCTTGGGAAATAAGTGAAAGGTCGTATTATTCAGGGTAATTTTTCCTAAACTTATTTAAAAAAATAATTTTTAGCTTTGTAACAAGACTAAGTCGGTTTATTGTTGTTTCGTTATTTGCTTAACTCGTTTTAGAGGCCAATGGGCTCTCGAATGTATCTTGAAATTATCGTAGACTTGTTACTATCTTATGTTTTATTTTTTTCGCTTAGTTATATTCCGATATTGATGGAACGTTGACGATCTTGAAAGGCAAGTTTCCTCTAAGAGTCCAATTTGTGAACCGGTGTTATATTTTTATATGATTATCAGGGTTACTTAAGCCTGACGGTTACAATCATCTAGCTGCATAAGCAAATTAATAAAGCACTGACAAGTTCATCAAAGCAAAAGTGATAATCACACCGTTGAAGCAAAGCTACCCACAAAAATATTAATCTAGACTTCATATGTAATGCATAAACCTTATATCTTAGAAAACAGCCTAATACAGTAATACAACCAACTATAATTCCCAAATTATTATCCTTTACCATAAACTAAAACAAAATTTACCTTTACCATAACTACAACAAAAAATGAAACACAAAACTACTTGGATACTAGCTTCAGAGTTCTACAAACTATTAGAACGGAAATCACATGTATTCAACCAAAGACTTAGAATTCTTCGTCCAAATAAAGGCTTAAATCACATAATCATAATTCTTCTTGGACTTCACTGAAGACCAACGTGGCTTATGTACTAAATAATCCATGCTTTTCCATTACCGGAGAATTTACCACTAGAACCATCATCCACTCCTGTCAGAATCACAATGGATTTCTTCCTCTACCATTTTCTCTTCTATGATCTATACTTCCCTTATTTCTCCACCCATAATATATCTCAACTTCAGCTCATGTCAGACTCGTTATCATCCTCGGTCAAATAACTACGCCATGAAGGAGACTAATCTGAATTCTGCATATCAAAAACATTATCATAAGTTGTTCAGTTGAGGTATACAAAAAAGAATTGGTAGAGGCAATAATTTTCTCAAACTTACTTGCCTTCCACTGTTAAAAATAGAAAATAAAAATGAGAGTGAAATCACAGCAATAAATTAAACACAAAATAAGTAGTGAAACTAAGAATATTAGCAATCAGATACACACATCACCAAAGTCATAACTCGATAAAGAAGGATAGATAGAAATAGGGAAAAGGAGAACATATAGTCAATTTATTTCATCCCCTCTATTTCACTAAGAAATTTGGTTAAATAGAAACAAATGAACCACTACAGAGAAAATAATTTTCTCAAACTTACCTGCCTTCCACAATAAAAGTTCCAATTAACAATAATCAAAATCTAGAACAATTTTAAAAAACCCCAACACTATCACTGCAAATTAAGTTAATGACACAAAATTAATAGAAAGTACATGAGAGGAGAATACGGTCAATGGCAGTCAGACTATTAATACTTCCCATCCAAATCTGATAGCAAGGCAATAATCATTCGATAAAAGAGACTATTTGACAGAGAAGTTTCACATATGAGGATTTAGACAGGTGAAATATAACCGAGGCATAGATTTCTTGATTTAAAGTTTTGATGATTGATTTCAAGTTCTGTTTATGTTGTATGAGATGGCAAAATAGGCATTTTCCAACCATAGAGCAGATTACAGCTCAACGAACAGAGAAGAATATGGACAGGAGAACTATGATTACAAAGAGAATACAACCAATTACCAAAGAGGCATCAGGTCCAAGATCATTCAAGATCTTCTTTCAGCCATAATGTCAAAGGGGCTCTAAAAACGTCTTGGATCTAGGCCATCTAGCAGGAACATAATGCTACACATTCTACCAAATGTTAAAGAATTTAATGAGACAGCAATTCAAGATGGCTTTGATACTTAGTCTGGCAGCACCCCACACCCCCAACTGACCCTTAATCAATGTTTAAATCAAACCAGCATCATAAATTTCCAAACTACTGATGAGGTAGTTAAGACTTGGTTGCAACTACAATATGTGAGTATTGAATTTTTGAAGCAAGGGGCAACAATAGGGATGAGCATGGT
Organism: Amaranthus hypochondriacus; assembly: GCA_000753965.2. Taxonomy (NCBI): domain Eukaryota; kingdom Viridiplantae; phylum Streptophyta; class Magnoliopsida; order Caryophyllales; family Amaranthaceae; genus Amaranthus; species Amaranthus hypochondriacus. The sequence goes on along the minus strand of JPXE02000115.1, from coordinate 23,048 downwards.
TCGGATCTGGATCGGGTCCAGTTGGACCCAGATCCAGACCCTAATTTTTTTTATTGGATCCAAACCCGAATCCAGATTCGCAGGGTCTGAAAATTTTGGACCCAGACCCAGACCGTTAGAGTCTGGCGGGTATAGGGCCTGAATCTGAGTCCAAAACAATTTTTTTTTTTCCTGAAAATTTTTTAAAAATTATATTATGAAGTACAATTTCGATCATTCGCATAAAATTACTTGAACATTTTTTACTAACGAGGAACTTCTAATACTTAATACTTATTGAACGAATATATTTATGAAGTTTTCGAACATTCAAGTTCTTAAAACGAAATATTTATCAGGTTTTTACTTTTTCAAGTATTGATTGATACAATGATCACATTTTAAATTACATTATCCGAGAAAGTTCAAAATCATGTAATGTTTAGAAATTAAACAAAATTTCAAATCAAATAATTAAATACACATGATAGCTAATATATGATGTTTTTTAAAAAGACGTAAATGGCTCAATGGGTTGGATCTGGGTCGAATTTGAGTCTCAAACATGTAGACTCGGACCCAGACCCTTAAAATTAGTGTCCAAGATCTATGCTCATCCCTAGACAACAGCTACAAATATCCACACAGTGGGCAGACAGGACTTGACAGGTTGGATTTAATACTAGTTGATGCTAAAATAGCTGAATTACCAGATGTAACAGCTACAACTGTGTGTTCAAAATTAATCAGCACTACCAGGATACTACTATATTGGTTTATATCTGTTTAGGCTAAAACAACAAGTGTTAAAGTTTTTTCAAAATTGAGGTTAAATTATTTAAAATTAATATTAGGTTGGTTAATTGATGTAATTAAGGAGTTCTAATGGATGAAGAGTAAAGTGTGCTTACTTCCTTTTTTTTTGGTAATCTATTTTGAAAAAAAGATCATAACCACTACCATTTGACAAAAAGATCAACCGCGTTGCAAAGGATTTTAAAATCGAACTTAGATTTCCCGCATTGTAAAGGTGTTAAAAACCCGCGTTTTGGGTCGTATCAAGGGATATCTTTTAGTTTTGACCGATATTTAATCGTTACGATAAACGCATCACTTCTGTTACGGCATCAACATTTCGTTACTGTAATCGCGACCGTTACCGCATTTTTACTCTATGATTGCAATTGTGTTTTAGGAGCAACATATAGCACAATATCTATAGACTGCTTAAGTAAACCAATCCTTGGACTTTAGGGCAATGATCCTCATCACACCACTACACCCATGTCCCACCATGAGTGCAAGGTAAATTCGACTTTAGGGCAACGATCCTTGTTACACCACGACATCCACTTCCCACTATGAGTACAATGTAAATTCAACTTTGGGGCAACAATCCTTGCCACACCACGAAATCCATTCCTATAAGCTTGTTGAATTTTCCTATTAGTCATAGTCTCTAATACCTTATACTTCAGAACATTTACACTTGCCCATAACATAATCAATTATTGAAGGTTCAGGTTATGAGAGGACAAAGGGGACTAACTACTAAGAAGCAACATTTGCAAATCAACATAAGTTTCTATATAGTTGTGTAAGAGGTGATCATCATAAACTAACTAAGCATTAATCTCATTTTGAGGCAAATTCCTTCTAGGAGTATAATCCCACCAATATTTTAGATGATTTATATTTATTAGTAAAAACAAAAAAGTTAATGCAGTAGACGTGATTAGGTTGCAAAGTGGGTTGAAACTCCAATAATCTTGTAATAAGACACACCAACACCAATTATATCGTGAATCACACAAAAAACACTTAATTTAGCAAGAAAAACCTTCAAATATTGGATTGACAATTTTAAAAATTAAAAAGCTATGAAAATGGAGGTTGAGATGTATCCTTAGTACAATTTTAGAGGAATGAGGAAGATTAATTTCGTGCTATAGCATGGCAAATTTTGTAGATCTATATCTTTTGGGAGGAAAAAGGTATGAATGGAAGAGAAAGAGGTAAGAGCAATTGAGCATTGAAAAACATATGAAACAAAAAAGAGATAGAAACTTTGTAGGGTTAGTAGGTTTTTTTATTGGTGGGATTAACTTTTGGAGGGCGAGATTTATTTTAATGTGGGTTATTAGATGGTAGGTAGTAATGTAGTATTAATTAGGTAAGGTAAAAGAGTAAGAGGGGGGCATATCTACCTTTAAGCATAAAAAAAACTTTCCTAGAATGAAGCATTGCAACTAAAAGAAAGAGAAGTAGATAATGAGATCAAAAATAATCGTAAGAAACATTTCTAGCTCTAATAACCTATTAGAAGTTCTTAGTTCTGAACTAAGGTGCAAATTTCTAAAGTAATGACAATTTTTGCTTACAATACTATCAATCCTAAGCGCATGATATAGTCTATAACTTTACATGAGATTGAAATCTTTCACATAATAAAGAAATAGATTTTCCAGAGAACCGGACAACAGGAAGGGAATCAGCACACTTACTCAAAATATCCTCCCCTACGAGCTAACAAGATGCTACCTTAAACTTGAGGCATTTCTTTCTGCAATAACATTCTCTATCTGTGAAAACCATGTATTCGAACTTTCAAACTGACTCCAGTTATTAAAAGCAGACTCTGAAATCATGTCTTCTCTAATAAGGTCTTTTAAAACCTTAATAAATTTGATTCCATGTTCATCATCCAAAAAATATGGATGATTTATCAACCATATTGATGGAAGTTTGCATATAGATCTGCAGACAAAAAAAATATTAAGTTAGAATACATCAAAAAAATTAACAGCATATGGGTAAAATACGGATCTTATAGTTAAAAAATATAGATGATATTTAAAAACACAACCTCAAAACACAGTCTTACACTTTACCTAATGCAACTTAATAAGCCAATTAAGTAAAGCACGTGGCAATGTGGCATTTTTTATTATTATGTCAGTACTTGAAACCTTCATTGTCCATCTACTCAAGACGACTCAACCACTATCTCCCATTGACTTACTTAGTTACTTACAATCCCCACCACAACCTACCATCCTATCACTTTCCACCATTTCTATGACTTTAGTTTTCTACCTCTTTTTTTCAAGAGATGTTCACCATGAAGTGTCTACTCTCTCTGTCAACCTAAATTTGCAATAATTTTAGCTTTAGTATGTACCAAATTAATTTGCAGTTTACCAAAACTTACCCACCCAATTGGGCCTCCGATCAAGTTTGCCAATGGAAAAATTAAAACAGTAGCTTTCCCTCATATTGCAAACACAAGGAGGAATACAAATTAAAAACCAAATCCGAAATTGCAACAAGAAAGAGCAAAATATTAATAACTCATACTTTAAAATTATTATAGAGCTATTTTCCTTAGAAACTCATACTATACAGAAATTAAAACATCACAAAACATGAACTAGTTTTTGACGCAAATGAGAAGTTTAAAAATATCAAAATTCTTTTAAATATATGAAAGTTCACATAGCCAAAACACATAGCAAAGTACAATAAAGTGTGTTCATAAGTGAGACTCAATCAAGTGTGTACATAGTTGGGCATTGTTTAAGTTACTTTAAACTAATGACGGATAAAATATAATAAAGGAAATAAAAAGGAATAAAAGTATTTTACTTTCTCTTAAAGGAGAGAGGGTAATAAATATGGTGAAACGTCTAAAAGCGAAACAAAGAACAGCAAGTATCAGATCAATTAATCAATCATCGTTAATCCCATTAGTAGGGTCCGCTACATCAACCAAAGATGATTATTCCGTATAATCATCCACAAAAAATCTTCCTCTAACCCTTAAGTAGGGTCGGCTACAGTAAAAGACTGCTTCAGTCACATAACCGTCTGTGGCTTACTCCATTTAAGCCAAGATATTTAAAACACTCACTCATGGTCAAATCCTTTCCTTCTAAAGTTACTACATCATCGCTTGTCCCACTTCAGCATACAAAATATACAAAATATTCATTCTTACTCTGACTTAGCGTAAACCCTCTAGATTCCAACTTTTGCCTCCCTTGTTCCAATTTGGCATTAATCCATCTTATAAATTTCTAAGATATATATGAACACTTGGGAAAATAACCTCTGTAACTAAGATGGTCATCACTTGCTTGATATATAGTATATAAAATGATACCTTTACTGTCATTTTATTCTAAAATAAGCAACTTACATGTTCTCATTGCAAGTGTTTAACAAGAGAAGAAAATGATGGAGTTCTTCGGGAAGAATGTAATTGTCTTTGATTGTTTCAAAATGACATTTCAAATATTTGCCATCAAGTTGCTGACAAGTGGAGCCTGTGATAACGTATTCCATCAGCATTACAAGATCTTTCACATCTTGTTGTGCCTGTGAATATGTAAATTTCTTGGCAAAGTTGTGAAGTATTTTTCCCCTTCCTTCGTTGTTGACGTATAACGAATTATAAAAGTCAGAACATACATGAGTTGATGAGTGAAGGAAGAACAGACCACAAATGATGTCTCTGCACGAAAACATCATTTAAGCAAAAGTACATTTAAAATTTTGATAGTAAGTACATCAAAATAAAATTATATAATTATGGAAATCTTACCGAAAAATTCGTCGAAAATTCTCTTTGATACATGTCCACCAGTCTCTCTCTTTGGATGTTGAAGATGAATGAATCTTCATAAATTCTTCCCTTTTCGAGGTGAAGAATACATGCAACGGTTGAATTCGCTCAACCACTAGCATATGCTCAGGATAAGAGAAAAACGAAAATGAAGGAACTGCGGCATCAACCATTGCCATGTAAGGATTTTTATAACCCCAAGATTTTAGCAAATCTAGATTTTCTAGATGCTTTTCTGATGCTTTTACTAAAGACATTGGGGTTTTCATAAAATAATCTTCCTTGATGACATCAACAATATTGATATCACTATGATGCTCAACAACGAAATAACTGACAATGGTTGAAAACTGCAAAAATACAAAAAAAAAAAAAAAAATAATTAATTAAACATACCATGCAAAAATATATTTTGAAAAAGTTTAATGATAAGATATTTGGTCCAAGTGATTAAAATTGACTAAATGAACCTAAAAGTAACTACATTAATATAAACTATATTATGAAACTAAAGATGACAATATAAACAGAATTACCTTTTCATTTTTTACACTAATTTCGTCTATTTTTTCGACATCCTTTTCTTTGCCAGATTCACCAATTAAATCTGATTTTTCTTCCGCAATTATTGTCTCATCTTCCTTTTCTTTTGTATAGGAGTCACCTTCTGAAAAGTGAAAAATAAGTCATTTTATTTTAATTTTTGTTTAGTTTATAAGGCATAATTACTTATCGAAAATAATTAAATAATATAAACGCAATTGGACATACTTCGCAACTGGTTTTCTTCATTTTTCTTTTCAGATACTTCTTCCTTTTGTTTGATGTTTTTTTTAGTTGACTTAGAAGTTTTTTTTTCCGATCTCTTGTTTCCACCCTTAAGAAAGGTTGGATCGATCTTGGCTACCCGTTTATCTTCCTTTCTCATCTCTTTATCTGCTTCTTCTTTCTCCATAGATTTTAACAGGTCACGGTATCTTAATTTTTCTTTTTGTTTTCTACAAGACTTAATAGCCTTCACGAAGTGTTCACGAGCTTCATTATACTTCCCCATCTTTGCTAAGATGGAACTGTAAATGATGAATACAAATGCATTAATACATATCTTAAATACATATAAAAAAAATTAAAAAAAAATGAAAGCCAAATGATGATATTAATACCCCAAAATCCCAAAACTGGAATATGACAAGACACCAACAGATTTAAGACGTGATTTGGCTTCAGCAAGTGCCTCTGACAGTATACAAGATCATGTTATTAGTAATTTGTAAACGATTTTTCTTTTTAACAAAAGATTAGTATACAAGATAAAGTAGCAAATACAAAAGTTTAGACTCACCCTTGTTTCTATTCAACTCACTAAGACATCTGATCTTACAATCGAAAACGTCTTCACTGATGTCAAAACAGATTGCCTTGATATAATCCAAGCACTCTTTGTATTTCTCTTCATCAAACTTTTTTCTTGCTTCATTTTCAATCTGCTCTGCTAATCTTGATAAAGTGGCAGCTTTATCATCAAAATCAAATTGGCTGAAGAAGAAATAAGCTTCAGTGTAATTGCCTTCATCATTATATCCATTTCTGCAAAATGAATCACAATTATGTAATTAAATATAAATATACAGAATTAATGAATGTTCAAATCAAAGAAATATCCAAATATTACCCCAAAGTAATGCAAACAATAGGAGTCAAAGGAAGGTATTGGCCACGATAAGCTTTGGCTTCCTTAAAAGCATCTGCTTATACAAGTGAAAAAACTATTAGTACAACTGCATTTTAAACACAAAACTAAAAAAAAAATTTAAAAAAAAACCACAAACATAAAGAAAGTATGATTGAACTCACCCGTCTTTCTATCCAATTCATAAAGACATGTCAACTTAGTTTCAAACAAATAGGTATGAGTTAAGACAACATTCGGGTCAATCTTTGTCTCGATGTAGTCCAAGCATTCTTTAAATTCATCTTTAGCCACGAAATTTTCAACTACATCTTCAAATTCTGACACGTCAGTCATTGTTGCTGATTAACAGTGGCCACAACCTACAGAGATGAACAACAAAGATTAAGAGTAAAGAATCTTAAGATGCAAATACATAATGTGAATCACAGCCCTAATTCTAAAAAGCGCAAGGCGCACCAAGACGCTAAAGACCCTTAGAGCCTGTTGATATACTAGACTTGTATTGTAATAATAATAAACAACTACTATCATAGCTTGTCTTTTAGTGCTTTGTATTTTAGCTTGTTTGCATCTCCTTATTATATATAAGGATAATCTTTGTACAGTTGTAACTAATTCAAAGGAAAGAGAGAATTACCAAAACAGAAGGATTCCATCTCTAAACCCCTTTGCTTCTCTCTCCTCATTATACATGCATCTTGATTGAGTTTCTATGGAGCTTGCACAGTGCATCAGTGGCTACGTTTAACATGGTATCAGCCTTATTTCGATCCTAAAACCTTTCATTATTACTGATTATTTGCTTCCGCTCTTCTCTATCTTTCGATTCCTTTGTTTTTTTTTTCATCGTTCTTGAATCTTGCCAAACCCTAAATCTACAAAATCATCATGCCTGCTGATTCTCAACTCGATCCTACACAAAATCCTTCTTCAAGAGCAACGTCACAAAGCACTCACTCAACTAGCCAATCCTTTACCTGAGCCTATGGCTTTCGTTTCAGAGCGCAACCGTTCATATCCAAAACATTCTGCTTCCTCTTCACAAAAACCTCCTGACCGCCACAATGTTTCTGGTATTAAACGCTCCTCTCGCTATTTTTGTGATCATTGCCAAATTAGCGGTCATTCCATTGAGCGTTGTTTCAAGGTCCATGGCTATCCTCCTTCCACTAAGAATGGGAAACGCCTTGCTGCTCTTGTTCACTCTTCTCCTGCTGCCTCTTCTCCTTCTATTGAGCACACTGGACTGACTCCTAGTCAATTTAATACTCTTGTCTCTCTTTTAGGCAAACAAACTAAATCTGATCATGATACTTGTGCGCCTGATTCTACTACTCTTGATACTTCTCATACACTCGCAGGTATTTCTTGCCTTATCTCTAAACATGATTCATCTGCTTGGATTCTAGACAGTGGTGCCACCGATCATATGTGCCATTCCTTGGCTTCTTTTATTCACATTAAACAACTTACTGGTCAAAGTCACTTTATTACTATTCCTGATGGTCGTAGGGTTCGTGTGACTATGCTTGGTGATGTACAGCTTCTTGATAACATTCTCCTCAAAAATGTTCTTTATGTTCCTGAATTTCAATTCAATCTTGTCTCTGTACAACGATTATGTGCTGATAACAAATTTAATCTGCACTTTACTCACACTCATTGTTTTATTCAGGGCCCTTTGATGAAAAAGCTCTGCTCAGATTCTTGGTAAGCTTTTTCATGGTCTATATTGCACCACTCAAGAACTTTCTCCTGCAGCTCATCACTCCCAAGCCACTTTGGCAACTCATGGCAATAAAACAGATTCCTCCTTGTTATGGCATATGCGCCTGGGACACACATCTTTACATACTTTACAATTGCTTTGTCCTGATGTTGATATCAAAACTTTAAAGAATCATGTCATTTGTACTATATGTCCACAAGCTAAACAACATAGGCTTCCCTTTTCCCATAGTGCTATCAAATCCGTTTCCCCTTTCCAATTACTACATATAGATGTGTGGGGCCCATACACTCAGCATACATATAATTCATGTTCTTATTTTCTCACCATAGTTGATGATTTCACTGGTTGTACTTGGGTATTTCTCATGAAAAATAAATCTGAATCTGTTTTCCATCTTACATGTTTTCTTGAATATGTTGCTACACAATTTCATAACAAAGTTCAAATCATTCGCTCTGACAATGCCAAAGAACTTTGTGACGGCTCTATGTTACGGTTGTATCAATCCAAAGGAATTATCCATCAAACGAGTTGTACCGACACACCGCAACAAAATGGTGTTGTCGAACGGAAACATCGACATTTATTGGAGGTTGCTCGTGCTTTATTCTTCCAATCCAAAGTTCCCCTCAAATTTTGGGGTGAATGTATGCTTTGTGCGTGCTATCTCATTAACCGCATGCCTCAATCTTGTCTCAATTTTGTTTCTCCTTACGAGAAATTATATGGTCGCCCTCCTACTATTACACACCTTCGCACCTTTGGTTGTCTGTGCTATATTTCAACACTCAAGCAAGGCCGTAAGAAATTTCAGCCTCGTGCTGATCCGTGCATTTTTTTGGGTTATCCACTTGCTCAAAAGGCTTATAAAGTGTATAACCTCATTACCCATAAAATTATCACCTCACGTGATATTATTTTCCATGAACTCAATTTCCCCTTTCATGATTCCAACTCCTTTACCACAAATCATCCCAAAATATATTTACCCTCTTCCACTCCTTTACCTTTTGTCCCATCCTACTCTAAACCTATTCCTACATCCACTAACCGTCCCACATCTCCCTCTTCTTCCCAAGAAAGTACTACCACTTCCCAAGACAATAGTACATCTTCCCAAAATTGTCATTTACTCCCTGACAACTCACCTTCCATTACCCCACCTTTACCTAATACCCCACAGTCCTTAACCCCACATTCTAACTCTTCACTCCTTAATTCCCATAACAATCCATCTTTAGTAGTTGACTTATCCTCCTACTGCTGCCCCCACTCGCAAATCTCACAGAGAAACCAAACCTCCTACCCATCTTCAAGATTATATTTGCAACAACACAATTACTCACTGGTGCAACCTTGTATCTAGGCACAAAGCGCAGAGCGAAGAGCAAAGGCGCAAGCTTTTTGTATGCGAGGCGCACTTTTTCGCTAAAGTTTAAAATTCAATTTTAATACATATATAATATGTCAAATAACATAATAATCATATTTTAGTATAAACAAACATGAAAACATTATTATTCTTACGTCAAATACCACTTTAGCACAAAACTATTATAAGGAGAATAAGAAGAATTCGCAAAGTTATGCTCTTCGCATGCCTTTTGTTTGTCTCAAAAAAGGAACGATTTTTCGAACTACATATTCAAGGATGGAAAGAAGGAAGGAGAGAGAAGGAAGGAGAGAGAAGGGGGGGCGAACTGGTGGTCGTGGGGTGCTGCGGGTGAAGCTGCGGTGGCGCGGCAGCAGGCGGACAGGTGGTGGTGCTCGGCAGTAGCAGCGTTCAGCAGTTTTTTTTTCTTTTTTTTTGATGGTTGATGCGTGATTAGGGAGAAGAAGGAAAGGCAGTAGCAGCAAATTGAACGTGAGATTTAGGATGAGAAAGTGGAAAATTTTAGGTGGGTTTGAATAATATGAAGTGGGGTTTTGGGTTTCCTAGTTTTATTAAGACTAGATCTAGATCTTGAATGAATCACATTCTAGTCAAATTCAATCAATCAGCAACGAATCACTCGATTAAAACGATTCAACTATAAAAAACGCACCAAACATCAAATTTTTCAAAATAATTCAACTATATAATCATAATCTAGATCCATAGTCCATAAAACAAAGCAGAAATCAATCAAACCAAACCAAACAAAGAATCAAAATACAAAGATCTAACAATGCTAAAAATCAAACAGAATATTTGCAAGATTAAAAACCAAAAATTTGCTGAATTAAGACGAATATAGAAGAAGAAAAGAGAAGTTTTCCAATGTTACCAAACCTTAAACTCCTCCAAAAAATAACAAAAATGGAGAATACAGAGACACAGAAAGGATCGTTAATGGAGGAGAGAGAGAGGGGCCCGGGATGTTGGGCCTGGGTTAAACAGAGTATCCAGGGAAAGTGGGAAGAGATTAGTTATATAAGCTGTGAATTGCCTACCTGCAAATAGTGGGGGCCCATTCTATTTGCATGTTGTACACGTGTGGTAATATAATTGGCAAAGGCGGGCATTTTAGATGAGTGATGCAATCTCCACCGTTTTTTTATTTCGTTTTTTTTTTTTAAATTACTTTTAAATATTATTTAAAACTCTCAACTTTAGGCTTATTTTAATTTTAAAGCACTGATACGGTTTCATAACCTGTTTTATCGGTTACCTTTTTGCTAAAATGGCAGGATACGTGAAGGGTCGTGTAACATCAAAGGGGTAAGGTGATTAATATATACAATCGGGTCCCACTACTTCTTTACTAAAACTAATTTACCTGGTTATAAGTCACCTTGGACTTTAAATATAAAATGGGCCTAAAGTTGAGAGTTTTATATATTAATCAATTGTTGGGAGTTTTATATTTAAACCGTGCATAGTTGGGAGTTTATAATGTAATTTTCCCTTTTTTTTATTTTTTTCCATTTGAGTGTTCACCGGTCCAAACTCGGACCGGACTGGAAGACCGGAATCTCGAATATACTAAGACCAGAGATCGGACCGGTTCCATCCGGGCCAGTCCCAATCTAACCCGGATTCCATCCGGTCCGATCCCGATCTAACCCGGATACCAAAAAGAAAAAAATGGAAGATTTAAAAATAACTTAGCAAATTAATTATTATAAAATTAAAATATTTGAATAAAAAATTATTTTGTGTTGAAAATAAAATATTTAAAGCCCTTTAAAGAAGTATATACATAATAATCGTAAATATTATTCACTTTCAAAATCACTTTTTTGTGTATTCGGTCCAACCCGGATTTTTCCGGTGTTAGACCGGACCGGACCGGAAACCCGAAATGTTGAATATGTAAGACCCGGAGACCGGACAGGATGCAACCGGTCCGGTCCGATTCCGGTCTCATTTTGCACACCACTAGTTGTTTGTCATATTTTTCAATACTAGTTGTGGCCAAATTACACTATCGAATTTATAATGTTGTTTTATAGAATTCTATTAACGATGATACGAATGAAATTATTGGAACCAATGTGTTACAAAGATGTGAAAGATGCAATGGTTGAAGGTGTATATAGACAGCACGCAATCCCCTAAATTACACTATCGAATTTATAATGTTGTTTTATACAATTCTATTAACTATAATACGATTTAAATTATTGAAACAAATGTGTTACAAAGGTATAAAAGATGCAAGGGTTAAAGGTGTATAGATATTAGTAACTAATACCCCAAGAAATCCTATTATATTGACGATGTTTAGTTTAATTCAAACAACTAATGGTAATTTAAATTAATTTGTAATAATTAAATTGATGAGATTGATGAACAATTAATTAACTAAAGCATCCAAAATGTATTGTGGTTTCATCAAAATTCAATCTTTAAGTACCTATGCATCTTGAATCTGATCATATTAACTAAAAAAGCTGGAAAATTCCAAGTGGCATGCTCACAATGATTTGCCACATGTAATAATCTTTGGATTCTTGCAATATTTATTAATAATATTATTAATTAATTGCTATATTTATTAAACTAAATAGGGTAAAGTTGATTTTATTTTATTATTAAACTAAAATAAATTTACCTATCATACTATTATTTAAAAGAACTACAAAAATTTCATGTGGTATCTTTTCAAAGATTTTTCACATAGAATAAACAAATTAATTAATTGTTATATTTATTGAACTAAATTGAATAAAATTGAGTAAATCAATAAAATGCATTTAATCTTCACCAATATCTCTACCATTTAATTATCTTTGAGTAACATTTATTTATAGTTAAATTTTGAGTAAATATTTATATCTCATCATATATTCTAGAATTACAAATTTAATATATACATATTTTGTCAAAATTGAGTAAATTACTACATAATATCTTAGGCTTTATTTTTTTAATTAATATATATATTTATATATGTCGATGGTAAAAAACCCGTACATTGCACGTGATTCTATACCACTTTGCATGTAATCTTACAAATGCTACATCAGATAGACAAACGCTTCCTAAATTCCAATTAGAAAATTTGGCTAATATATTATAAAGGAGCAAATTTTGCTACGTAAAAGTTAATAGAGTTGTATATTAGATCATTTATTGTCAAGGAAAATTAACATGCTTAAGATGAGGAGGCCTAAAGAATCTGTCAGTAGTAATTTAATTTTTATTAGGAAAAATTATATTAAACCACCTATTTTATACACTTGTTTTTAAAAAACCACCTTATATAAACTTTTTTTTCAAAAAACCACCTTATATATACAATTTTTTGCAAAAAACAACCATTTACTCTAAATCGTTAGTTGACTGTCATATTTAACCGTTGACCCTTTATTCAGCTATCACGTGCCTGTCACGTGTTATTAATGAAAAGCCAATTCCTTTTCTCCTTCCTCATTAAACCCTTCGAACAACCATTTTCTCCTTCCATTACTGCTGTCTCTCACTCCATCTTCATTAAAGCCATGCAAAACTCCCATCTTCACTGTGCATAGTTCTTGCATCTCAGTTATTCATCTTGGTATGTACTTCTCAATTTTTTTTTGCTTTTCTTATATTTTTCGGTTTTTAAGAATTTATGAAATTGTGGAACATATTTCGGTTTTCTTTGTGGATTTAGTATTGTTTAATTTGCACCTTGTGAATTGATTGTTGATCTTTGTGAATTATTTTTTAGGGTTATCGAATTTTCATAGTTTAATAGCATGAAGAAATTAAAAATCACAAAAAGTTCAATTAGTGTATGTTCAATGATGATTCTGTTCAAGCAATGGATTAGTGTATGTTCAAGCAATGTTCAATTAGTGTATGTTCAATGCTGAAATGCTGATATGCTGATATGCTAATATGATACCAATTGTACCAGCAAAATCAAATACCAAGCAACATAGCTGCTGTGCATTTCAGATTATGCATATCAGATTATGCATACTGATAATATGCACTGATAATATTCTGCTGATACTGGATGTTAGTGCAATATCAGTGCTGTGTATATTAGTGCATATATGAAGCAAAATCAAATAGCAAGCACAGCAAACCATATTCAAGCAACAAAATGAATGTGCTGTGTGCATATTATGTATATTCAAACCAGCATATTAAATTTGCTGTGTGCATATCATATCAGCACAGCAATATTCTGTATACTGTGTGCATATTATACCAAATGAATGTGCTGCTAATCATATTCAAGCATCAGCACAGCAATATACAACAAACAATACAATACCAAACAACAAGCATCAGCACAGCAAACCAGCAAAATACAAAACCAAACAGCAAAAAATGCAAAATCCAAACAGTAAACAAATTCTCAATACCCAAAATACAAAATACCCATTTCATTAATCATTAGTACACAATTGAAAGAGATATATCTTGAATGAATTGAAGAAAGTTGCTGAAATTTGTTGAATTTAGAATTAGGGTTTACTTCACTTAGAGAGAAGAAATGAAATGGGGGTTTAGCAGAAATGGAGCACGGCATTGTCTAAGAAAGGAGATGGGTTTTTAAATAAAGTCACGTGAGAGGCACGTGACAGCCAAATATGGTCAAACGTTAAAACACACGGTCAACTAACGAATTTTGCTAACTGGTTGTCTTTTGCAAAAAATTGTATATATAAGGTGGTTTTTGAAAAAAAATTATATAATGTGGTTTTTTAAAAACAAGTGTATACAATAGATGGTTTAATATAATTTTTCCTTTTTATTAACATTGTATATATTCAAAATAATATGGCAAATACTGTCTAGGGTAAGAATTTGTGAAATAAAATTGATCTAAAACCAAATTATCAGTCTATTTTTTCCATATGAAAAAGTCAATATTAATCTTACCCAAAGTTGTGGCAGTTTTTTGTTTTGGCAACATTGCTTGAGATCAAGTCATGATAGAAAACTCAAATTATGTGCGAATCCAGAAAAAAATCAAATGATGTCAATGAATTCATTCAAGTTAAAAAAAATTTCGTATTATAAGGGTTCGAATACTGGTAAATTGGGTGAAAGATAAGCTATATAACCAACTCTACCAAGACGAAATGATGTCAAGTAACAGCATTACTATGGTTTAAATCCATCCCTGCTACTATTATAAACTATACTAAAACTATATCTTAATATAGAGGTGTTCATTCGGGTGATCGGGACGGTTTCAGATGGGTGTCATTCGATTCGATTGTTTTTCGGATTGGTTATTTTTCGGATGCGTGTTCTGACGGGTCACGCTCGGAACGGGTCAGTTAGTCACGGTTCGGTTGAAGATCAGTTATTCGAGATGACGGGTTAGCATAAGTTCGGTGTCAGTTGAAGTTCGTGTCGAGATTTACCGGTCTCGAGTTGTCATCGGTTAATAATTAGTTCGGTTTTACCGAGTACAAATCGAGTTCGGGTAGTTTTTCAAGTAGAATTCGGCTACGAATTACTAATTACTATCAATCGAGTCAATATTCGTTTCCCGCCGAAAACACTTCTCTAAATAATTATTCAGCGCACAATTATTACAATTACCTTCAAATATGTTTATTATCATATTAGTATATTACGGTTAGTATTTGTCATATTAGTATATTACGGTTAGTATTTTGAAAAATATTCCTCGCCAAGTTGCCATATTAAATTATAATTACCCGTGCAGATCACTCCAGAATATTTTTAGAATTATTTTTAGTTGACTAAAAAATTGTTAATTGCCGCCTTTAAATCAATTGTCAATTGAATTACTAATTGGCTAAATCAATTCAAAATATTTATAGAAATATTATTATTTGTCTAAATCAATTCAAAATAATGAATAACTTTAGCATTATATCAATCAGTATAATTTTAATTTTTTTTCCTCCCATTTTTAGCAACCAAAAAAGAAAAAGATAAAAGTGAACTTACATATGATTTTCTGGATCAAAAAGCCAAAGAGAATTAAAGAGTACTTCTTTTCACTTCTTCTTCCAAAAATATCTTCAAAAGTTTCAATCTTTCTTAATAAGCAAGATGGTGATGAACAATCCACATAGTAGAATTATTGATTAACTTTCCAAATCTTCATCTCTGTATTGTTGTTTTTAAAAGAAATTGGTTTCAATTAACCGATTAGAATCACATTAAAGACAAAACCATAGAATAAGAAATTTAGAGAGGGAGAAAAAGGGTTGTTGCCTGTTCGTACTCTTATGTCAAAAACGGCTGGCATAGGGATGAAGATTTGATTGAGTTATCCCAAATAGACTAAATAGAAGAATAAGTAGGGTTTTCATTGGGTCTATTATATGATGGACTAAGTTTTCCGTACTTCATTTGGCCCATGCTAAAAAATGGAAAATGTAGACAATCAAAATAAAATAATTGTGTATTAAAAATAAAAAAATAAAAAAAAATTCAAATAACATAGTCATGGTGAGACAATTTTTATTGGACTGATTGAATATACATTTAAAGTTCTAAAGTGATTAATTATTAATTTAAAGTGATCACTTAAAATTTTAAAATGATCAATTATAATGTTAAAGTAGAGTCTTACAATACTCAACATTAACCTTACAGTAATCACTTAGAATTTTAAATTGACTAAATAAATAAATACATTGATTATATGTATTTGTCAATAATGAATCGTTTTCATACAATACTTGGTGGAATAATAACATGGCATGTAAACCAAACTATCCACCCAACCATATTTTTTTAACATGATTTTGTGTTTTGATATTTTACTAAGCAAAGGAAGTTAAAACACTAAACTAATATTTCTATTTTATATCCCCGAAATCACTTATGAGACGATATCTATTAATCTGAAATCAATGAACACTAATCGGCCAAAAGTGACCATTTATAATCTTAAAAGTTCAATAAAAACCATAAAAAGAAAAAAAAAACATTGAAACTTTAAATTTAATTAATTAATTAGGATAGTTTTTATAATATAATTACTTTTACATGTCAGCAATTATTTATTTATAATGTAGGAACTATTCATGGATGAAGAAAATTATTTTCCTAAGATTATAAGGTTAAAATGAAAATCAATACTAGACGAGAGAATAAAGTAAAAAAAACATTTTAGGAAATATCTCAAGGTAATTTAATATATATATATATATATATATATATATATATATATATATATATATATATATATATATATATATATACATTTAGGATCAAATGAGAAGGATTTTAAAATGAGAAGGATGAGAAAGATTTTGTTTGATTTTTTTTAGTTACTATATATACAAAAAAGGATACTATGTTATAAAAAAGAACACTTTAAAATATATGTCATAGTTACTGTTCTGCGTAACATAGTTACTTTTACAATTATGTGTATTTGGCTCAATCGTGTCCATAGATTTTTTTATTTTAGTGAAATCAAGGGTGTAGAATCCTTCTTACCCTTCTTATTTTCGACACCCTTCTCATTGGATCCCTCCCCTATATATATATATATATATATATATATATATATATATATATATATATATATATAATATATATATATATATATATATATATATATATATATATATATATACTTCCTCTGGTTTTTAATAGTTGCTACATTTCTGTTTTTCACACTATCCAATGCACGATTTTAATCTTTAATATCTCTAATTTCATATGATAAAAAATTCTAAAAAGTTAATATTAAGAATACACATTATGACGAATCAATCAAGATCCCACTTGACTATGTTTTACATTATACATAGAGAACTATATATCAAATAAGATCAATTGCTGAACAATAGTTGCTACAGGAACTGTAGCAACTAATAAAATCCGGAGGAAGTATATATATATATATATATATATATATATATATATATATATATATATATATATATATATATATATATATATATATATATATATATATATATATATATATTGATATTGTTATTTATTATATTTTGAGATCTTTATAAGTAATAATTATTATTTTATTTATGACACCTTCATCATCATCAAATATTATCAAATTGTCGCCAACTACAAGTCGAAGACCTTTAAGTGACATTACAAATGGTACACATGTTAGTTTTTTTTTAGATATGATAAACATGTATAATGATTCTACTTATAATGTTTTGGAAAATGATTTTGTGCAAAAGAAAGTATTGCAACAAGCAACGTGTGATCATCATCAAAAGCTACACCAAAAAGACTTTCAGTACCAGGAAGATATACAATTCATAGCAACACCATTGTCTGAAACACATCTGATGATAATAGAGAAGTTGTATCACAATTAACTAATAATTGTGAAACATGTAAAATGTCATTGCAACAATATATTAAAAGGAATTAAAAAATAACTCAATTTAAGAAAGTAAGAGTAGTATTTGATGAATATTGGCTTGCCATGAAATAGGTATTTATAGAAGAAAATGATGAATATGAGAGGTCTAGATATTGATGAGGAAAATAAAACTGCAACCTTAAGTTAATCATGCCGTCTGAAAAATCATCGCAGCCGTTTTATAACTATTTCGTTCTTATATCAACAATGTTGTATTCTTAACTCTTAATCTTTATTCTTATATTTTTGCTTAGTAATATCAGCCGTTTCAGATGCATTGTTGTCAAGTTTCAATTCTCTATTTCTTTATTATTATCGTCATTATTATTATTATTATTATTAGAATCTTTTGTGAATTACAGCCTCAAAGTTTGGTCGTTTTGTGAATTACAGCCGCAAAGTTTTTTTTTTTTATGAATTACAGCCACCAACTTTTGAAAGTAACCACCATTACGGCCAAGTGACCGGATTTAACCGTTGACCAAGATTTTTACCTTTGAATTTCCATTTTTCTGATTTTTCCTCTTTTTTTTGTTTTTTTTCTTTTTCTTTTTTTTGAGTTTTTTTTTTTTCTTTTTCCTTCATGTTTTATAAGTAGTCATGTTTTATATATAAACTTTTTTTAATTTAGACAGAAAGTTTTTACCCAGAAAGTTTGATGTTTTACCCTCCTCCTTGAAATTCAGTGTAACACCACGCAAATTTTAATGTTATTTAGTTATAATTTAAGTGGCGATTAAATATAATTTCTTTATACATTATTATTAAACATCGGAAATTTAATATCTGGAACCCATAAATATTAATTATCTAAACGTTGAACACGTCTAATTATACGGGATATTTTTACTTAAATAAAGTTGAGTAAATTAATAATAATCGTAACTGTTTCGTTTTTAAACTCGACTCAAACGAAGTCACTAATAATATTTCGGGTTAAAATTTATGGGCCTCGTGAGTAGTATAGCCCAAAGTAATTGTGGGTTAGGGTTTTAGAGTTTGAAATTAAAAATTCATGTTTTTGGTTAGAGTGAGCCGTCACTCACTTTCTTCCTCCTTCCCCACTCTTCCTTCCTCCTTCCCTCCTCTTCCTCACACCCTACCTTCCTCCCCACCGGCACAGGGCAGCGCCACCAAGGACTGGGCAGCAACCGGCAGCCTTCCCTCCTCCTGGCAGCAGCTCCGCACCACCCCGCAAGCAGCCATAGCTGCGTTTTTTGGGGCGTCCAGCAGCAGCCCATGGCTGCCTTCTCCACCATCTTTCACCTCCTTCTCCCTCTTCTCTTATTTCCCCATTGTAAGCCATGTTCTTTTCTCTTTGTTACCCATTTTAAGTTTGTATATTGTGATATTTAATCTCTTATTATTTAGATAGTTTAATTTGCTAAATTTGAACATGATATCTTGATTTTTGTTATGAGTTTGATTATTATGGAGAAGTGAAAATAGATATTTAAGATCTATATTATAGTGATTGTAAAAGTAGTGTTTTGGTGTTAATTTCATTGAATCTTATTATGGGTAGTAGTTAAATGTGGTGTTTTTGAACATGATTTGAGTAAGATTTGATTTTAGGATGAAATTGTTGATAGTATGTGCTTTTATCTTACATTAGTGGTGTGATGATTGAATTGAATAATCTTATAAATTGTTTTAAGACTTAGTTTGGTTGATGAGGATGTGTTGGTGATAGTTGTTGACGGGTATAATTGTTAGCCCACATAAGTAGTGGCTATTTTTGTTTATGTACCATTAATTAAAATAATGTAAGTGGAATTTTGATATCTAGTGTTGTGACTTAAATGATAATAATAATTACTAAGAAAGATTAAGGTCGCGATTGTCATTAATGAAAGTATTGTCGTGGTTATAGTCGTCTGATGAGGTGATTAGTTTTGAGCTTGGTTGTTATATTGATATGTTTAATGGTGATGCTAAATTATACGACTTTGGCCCAAGTTATACGAATCGTTATTAATTCATCAAGCTACAAATTTAATTTATTCGTAATCGTTTTACTCCAAACCTTGAAAAATAATAAATCACTACTACCATGAGTGATATGATTGTTATTGAGTGTAACATCGTACATTATGTGCTATTAAACTTTCCCATTAGTAGCTTGATTAGAGCGCACAAGCATAGGGTTGCACCCTTTCACTTGAACACATCTTGATATAAACTTGACTAGAATATAATGCTATAGTTTGATTGGAATTGATGGTGTAGTTCATGTGTGAACATGGGTTGAATTTATTACATGAGTGCGTTTAGAATGAGTATTAGCTTGAATCGAAACATTTTTTGGCTAATGGTGTATTTTGTATGAGTCGGTGCTTCTTAAATGATGTGAAGTAGACTTATTAGTCGTACTTTAAACGTGTATAGGTGTCCGGTTCATAAGAGGGGCGTAAGAACCTCCGTCAAAGTGATTTCTTTTGCGACTTATTATCTTGCAGTTGCAGGTAAGTACACGCAGTAGCTAATTCTTGTATCTTGAATATGTTTTCCCTGCGTAGCAATATTATATAAGCTATGTTAATATGACTGCTATTAAATATTATTAAGTTAGTGCTACAAGTGGGAATCAGCCGTAGACATAGTAAAGAATGAGTTCTGATATCGCAAGACTAGAATGTTGGATTGTATGAGATTGGAATGGGAATAAGTCCCCTTATTTGAAGAGACATTAAGTTGGATATTTACTGTGACTCCACTGGATTGGTACCCCAGCTGGATTAGTTCCCGGAGGCATGGACCGTCTATATATGGTCGCTGTACGGGGGTATGATCATACTTTGCCATTGGGCGCGGCATGGCCGTCACCGTCCTTGGCTGAGGTGTTGCCATGTGGGTCTTGCAAACCCCAATATGGTGGCCTCTAGTCACATAAGAAGATATATAAGAGCAATTGAAGAGATAGAAGACGGTGAAGATATTGAGAAGTATATTGAATTGAGAAATAGATGGAGTAGAGGTTACACGTTTGGATACCTTCCTCACCTTGCTTTGTCGAAATTGTTCGTTGGTTACGTATGCATAATTTATTGTTAGTTACTGACGTGTACTGTTTGTTTCCTTGTTGATGGCTTGTCTTTGATGGCCCTGCTATGACACGTTGGTCTATGACCTTACGTTGAGCAGTAGGGGTATCATAGATAGCACTTGCAGGTTTTTTGGAGTTTCTTTGCATTGCATACGGGGGGGGTGTGAGTGAGAACCTTGACGCGTGCCATATTCTAACTATTTTGACAATGCATGTAGTTTTGAATTGTAATTGCGTATGGTTTTGGTTTGAGGCACGTGCCCTCCTTTCGATGTAATTTGTTCCGCTGCAAAGATTTATTTCGTTTTATATTTCGTTATAGTATCTTAAATGGCTTGTATAGTTGGTTATGCTTTTGGAAAACCCAAGTGTTTACATGGGAACCACGATCCATGCTTAGCATGTCGACAGAGGTTTTGGCGATGATCTTTCCGCCGTGATTTGGTTACAAGGCTATCAATGCCTCTTCTTCATGATTGTTTTTGTTTTTATTTAATTCTTTTGGTGCGTTAAAATTCAAGGCAGATGCTGCCGAAATTTCCGTAGAATTTTGTTTGAAAGTTTTTCTATAACCTCTTTAATCAAACTTAAACCCTATTCACCCGAATTTCCTCCGTTCTCTTCCGGTTTTGGTTCCGTTCAGAGGGTTGGAAATTCAGGGGTGTTACAGGTGGTTACCAGAGCCAGTGGTTCCTATCTTTCTTAAACGCTTCGTGTTTTCTCTAATGCCGATCATTGTTTTGTTTTCGAAGTTAATCTGCTTTGAGAGTTTGGGTAGATGTGGGATAGGTTCATATTACATTGTCATGCATAATGATTATCATTGCACGTGAATAGGTAAATAAACAGTTTGTTTAGCTTATTTTAAGACTTATTTTCATGTATGTTAATTTTTTTTATATAATTAAAAAGTTATGATTGTGGTTTGAATGATGATATAATGCTAATCAATTAAGTGGAGGTGATTTATGTCTTATCTGAGTACTAATGACAATTGTTACGTATGTTGGACAATTCATGAGTTGCGTGATAGATATTAATTACGACAAACAGTGTATGGATAATGGACTTATAGAGAAGTTGGTGGTAACTGGTATTTCCTTTTAATTGTAAGGATAGTATAAACTTTGGTCTTATGTGCTTGAACATTTGTTCATGTTAATTGTTTTCGCAAAGCTTATGAGTTCGATATTGATCTTACACATAAATTCAATGTTTATTTGTTTGTTTGAACATTTTATTTGTCAAGTACATTCGTTCCTCATTACAAAGAATGTGGTGACCATAATTCTTTTGAAGATTGTTAATGATTGCGCAAGTATGATTGTAAGTAGTGTAAACACGAATAAGGATGAGAAATTTAAAAAAATAAATAAATAAATAAATAAATCATAGGATAATATTTAAACGTGATTGTAAATGAAGTTGATTAGTTAAATAATTGATATAATACTGTAAAATAAAGTCTTGATCATATATTAAGGATAATATTATAGTTTTTGAAGTCAAGCTGGTGATTTATGTAAATGAAGTGGTAGCACGAGTGTGAGTTTTTTTTTAAAATTTTATTTAGTCATGCATCGAGTCATGGATTACAATCAAGAAGCGATGTAAAAGCTATGTTTTAAGTAAAGAGATTATGTACCCGATAACGTGAAAGATTAATTATTTAACTCATACAAGTGCAAGAAAGTGTCAAGTACAGTTCGGAGTAACGTCTAACCAACCCTAATATGTTATATAAATGATTTTCAATTAGATTTTGAAAATGTCTCCCAAGTGTGAGAGTCAGGAAGTGATGATGACCATTCTACACTATGGTGGGTTCGACCATCGACCACACCAACTTTTCGTAGTGTATTTTTTTTTAGTTATCAATAGTATTAAGTATCATATTAGTATAGTACATTGAATTGACTTGTGTCGTGTTCCTTGGATTAAGTGTAACGACTTAGAGAATTACATGTTTATCGTAGTATGGATCATTTTGAAGACATTGGTTAAGTGATAATCCAATTATAGTACTAATGGGTTGTCACGATTGAGTTGAAGGATTTTATAGATGGGATAATCATGAATGTGGTGATTGAATCATTATGAAAACTCTATATTGTTCTCGTCCAAAAATTTATTGTAGAATGTCTTCCTAAATGTATAACTTAAATAATGATTCAGTTGCAGAACTAAAGTTCTCATCTACATATATAAAA
>JPXE02000114.1:0-51788 GCA_000753965.2 Amaranthus hypochondriacus | reverse complement strand
AGTGCTTTTCTATTCACAAGATCACCTGCAAATCTGCATCACTATACCCTTTCAAGTCATAGACATCACTTTTCGATAAAAATAGGGACAAGTCATCAGTTCCCTTTAAATATCTTAGAATTCTTTTCACGCCGTATGATGTGATTCTTTAGGATTTGATTGAAATCTAGCCACACAAACAACACTAAAGGATATATCAGGTCTACTAGCAGTTAAATATAGTAGAGATCCTATCATGCCTCTATACATAGTTTGGTCAAATTAATTCCGTTAGAGTCTTCATCTAATCTTATGTTAGTGCCATGGTGTATGTTTGTTTGTCTAGCACTATCTAGTCCATATTTTCTTAGAGTTCTTTTTATATATTTTTGTTGATGTATAAAGATACCGTTAGCAGTTTGTTTAATTTGCAAACCAAGGAAGAAATTTAATTCTCCCATCATACTCATTTCAAATTCATTACTCATTAGGTCAGCAAATTCCTTACATAACGATTCATGGGTAGCACCAAAAATAATATCATCAACATATATTGAACAACTAAAATATCCGAACCTTTATTCTTAAAGAATAAGGTTTTATCAATTTTACCTCTTATGAACTTATTTTCAATCAAAAACTTAGATAATCTCTCGTACCATTGTCTAGGTGCTGTTTTAGCCCATAAAGAGCTTTATCAAGCTTGTAGACGTGATCCGGAGAAATTGGGTTTCAAAGCCAGGTGGCTGTTCCACAAATACTTCTTCGTCTAGAAACCCATTTAAGAATGCCACATTTTACGTCCATTTGATATAATTTAAAATTCATAAAAGCAGCAAATGAAATAAGAATTCTAATAGCTTCTAATCTAGCAACTGGAGCAAAAGTTTCAGTATAGTCAATACCTTCCTGTTGATTATATCCTTTTACCACCAACCTTGCTTTGTTCCTGACATTGTGCCATGCTCGTCCAGCTTGTTCCTGAATACCCATTTCAGCCCAATTATCTTCTTGTTCTTCGGTTTTGTTTCAAGTGCCACACTTTATTTCTTTCAAACTCATTTAATTCATCTTGCATAGCTACAACCCAATCTGAATCTCGTAATGCTTCTTCATGGTTCTTGGGTTCCATAGTTGATAGAAATGCAAAGTGTGCACAGAAGTTTCTCATTTGGGACCTTGTTTGTATGCCTTTTCCCATGTCGCTTAGAATCAAGTCTAGTGGATGTGACTTTTGTTGTTTCCACGCTTTGGAACAAAGTCTCTTGTGGAGACTGATGTGGAAGCAGGCTCACTGACTTGGTTCTGATTTGGTTCAGCTTCAATTCTTTCTTTCTTGAACTTCTTGGGATATCTGGATTAGAACAGCAGGCTGTTCCAGATCTGCCTGTTGTTCCTGTTCTTGATTAGGTTCAGCATTCTGAACCTGTTGTTGCTCTTCTTGA
The DNA here is from genome assembly GCA_000753965.2 of Amaranthus hypochondriacus. NCBI lineage: Eukaryota > Viridiplantae > Streptophyta > Magnoliopsida > Caryophyllales > Amaranthaceae > Amaranthus > Amaranthus hypochondriacus. The sequence goes on along the minus strand of JPXE02000114.1, from coordinate 50,364 downwards.
TCTTGCTCTTTTTGTGTATTTTCATCTTCGTCAGATCAGCAAGACCTATCTTAAAATCACCTGTTTCTTGTTCACTTGTCATAAATTTGTTTCATCGAATATAATGTGAACAGATTCCTCAACACACATAGTTTTCTTATTATAAACTCTATAAGCTTTACTGTGAGATGAATAGCCAAGAAATACTGCTTCATCACTTCTTTCATCGAATTTACCAATATTTCCTTTTCCATTGACATGCACAAAACATCGACATCCAAAGACTCGAAAATATGAAATATTAGGTTTAATTCCTTTAAATAATTCGTAGGGGGTTTTGGAAGTGATCGGTCTAATTAACACACGATTTAATATATAGCATGCAGTATTAACGGCTTCGGCCCAAACATTTCTACGTAAACCACTAGCTATTAACATGGTTCTAGCCATTTCCTCTAAGGTTCTATTTTTACGTTCAACCACACCATTTTGTGTTGGTGTTTCTTGGTGCGGAAAAATTATGACTTAAACCATGCAATTACAATAATCCATAAACTTTGAATTTTCAAATTCTTTACCATGATCCGATCTTATGTGGACAAGTTGATTGTTACTAGATTTTTGAATTTTAGTGGCAAATGCAACAAATTCATCAAATGCTTCATCTTTGCTACATAAAAATAAAGTCCATGTAAATCTACTGTAATCATCAACAATAACAAAATACATATCGCTTACCACTGCGACTTTGGACTCTCATTGGTCCACAAAGATCCATATGAATTAATTCAAGTGCCTTGAGGTGGTCACGACATTTTAGTTTGAAGGATGACCTTGCATGTTTTCCTTTGGCACAAGGATCAAACTTCATTCTTTTGAAACTTAAGGGACGGTAATCCTCTTACTAGGTCTTTAGATCGTAAAGTATTAAGCAATGAAAAACTAGCATGACCTAATCGTTTATGCCAAAGAAGAGGTCATCTTCTATAACACTCAGACATGTTAAACTGGTTTTAGGAACAGTGTGCAGGTCCACCACGTAGGTGTTTCCTTTTCTGATTCCTTCCAGAATGGTGTTACCTGTGTCGTTCCTAGAAATGATGCACTTTTCAGAAGTAAAGTTCACAGAGTTACCTTTATCACAAAATTGAGAAATACTTAAAAGATTGTGTTTTAAATTCTCGACCAAAAATACATTATCTATAGCATGGGAACTTGACCTTCCTATCTTTCCTTTTGCAATGATTTCTCCTTTCATGTTGTCGCCAAAGGTCACAGTTCCTCCATCATAGGCTTCCAGTGAGAGAAATTTTGATCTATCGCCTGTCATGTGCTTGGAACAGCCACTGTCGAGATACCATGAGCTGTTCCCCCTCACTAGAACTGCAAAACGAACTTAGTTGTTAGAGGGTGGAACCCAGCCATCCTTGGGTTCCATGTCGATTATACAAGAATCAAATTTCTTTATCCAAACCCTATCGACATATATTTGGTTCGTTTTGTTGTGCTGTTCCTTTTTAAACATTGATGTTTCAGGTGCCCAGTTTTGCCACAAAAGGAACAGACCTTTTTACTTGGGAGATCAACGTAGACCTTTTTCTTTTATCGTTTTTATTGTATCCTAAACCTTCGGTTCTTTTAGTTTTAGCATTAAGAATCCATTTGGGAACTTCTCTAATTTTCCCTTTATCTCTTGAATTTAATTCAAGCTTAAGTTTATTTTCATGAGAGGCGATTCTAGGTCTAATTTCATTTGATTAAGAACACATTTAATTTCTTTATTAGACTCATTACTTAATTTAATTTCAAACAACTTAAGTTGATTTATTTCAATATTTAACATGATGTTCTCTTGTTTAACCTTTTCTAAAGCTTCTTTCAACATCACATTTTTATCAAGCAATTCAAAGAATCGAGTTTGCACATCGGACCTAAAAGAATTAAGGTAGGATATTTGGTCTTTGCAAGCCTTTAGGTCTTTTTCTGTCTTGAGACAGATGGCTGTTTGTTTTTCTAAACTTTCGTGAGATTCTAGAATCATTTTAATTAATCTATGTTTATCCAATTTGAATAAGTAATCAGAAAAAGGATCAGAAGACAGTAACTCTTTTCCTTTAGATTTTTCATCATGCGTGGCCATGAGACAGAGATTAGCTACTTTTTCTTCTTCATTGGGAGTTTCGGTTTCGGTTTCGCTTTCGGACTCTCCCCATGCAGCTATCATGGCTTTGCGAAAATTGGTTTTGTTGAAGTTTCCTTTTGTTGGTTGTCTTCCTGTCTCTCTTGCTTTCCCTTTAGCTTTCTCATTCTTCCATAGTGGGCAGTCCTTGATGAAATGCTCGGCACTTCCACATTTGTGGCATTCATAGGTTTTGGAGTTCGAAGTTCCTCTTTCTTTGTTTCTTTGATTGTTATAGCGATTGTTCCTGAAGAACTTCTTGAATTTCCTAACCAACATGGCTGCCTCTTCCTCTTCAGTTTCTGATTCTTCTTGTTCGTTTGCTGCCAAAGCCAGACCTTTGTTTCTGGAACTGTCAGCTGTTCCCAAATGTAATTCATGAGTCATAAGGGAACCAGCCAGCTCTTCCAGATTGAACTTTGTAAAATCCTTGGATTCTTGTATGGCTGTGACCTTGGCTCTCCAGCGATCGTCTTGAGGAAGGCTTCTTAGAATCTTTCGTACCTGTTCATCGGAGGGAATTAGCCTTCCAAGAGAAACAAGCTCATTTGTGATGTTAGTGAACCTAGTAAACATTTCTTGAATGCTCTCTCTAGGTTCCATAACAAATCGTTCGTATTTTGACATGAGCAAGTCAATCTTGGAACGCTTTACTTCACTCGTTCCTTCGTGGGTAACTTCCAGCAGATCCCAAATTTGTTTTGTTGATTTGCAACCCATTATGCGATTATGTTCGTTTGGACCAAGCCCACAATGAAGTAATTTGATAGCAAGAGCATTCATCTCCATTTTCTGAAAGTCTTCCTTCTCGTATTCTGTAATAAGTTTGGGAACAGTCTCGTTATTGGAGTTGGTAGTTGTTACCTCAAAGTCTCCAACTTCGATGACTCTCCAAAACTTGATAGTTTTCGGCTTTGATGAAGATCTCCATCCTGTTTTTTCCAATATGTATAGAATTTGCCATCAAACATAGGTGGTCTCTGAGTAGAGTACCCTTCTTCCATGCGTTCGTTCATTTTCAGCATCTCTAATACACCAAGATACGGCTCTCAGGGTTTCCTGATCAAATGAGGAACAGGGCTCTGATACCAATTGTAGAAACACGTAGAGACAATGAACTGTAACAAGAGGGGGGGTGAATTGTTACTGGTTGTTGTTAGAGTATTTTTGCCCTATTTTCTTGCGGAATTTGAATAATGAAAAATACTCAAAGTAAATAAAGAAAACTAAGAAGAAACACCAAGATTTAACGTGGGAAAAAGAACCACGACCCTCTAGGGATTTCTCTTCTCTATTATTTTATGTAAATCAATTCTCTATTACACAAAATAATTTCTCCTTCTCTTTCTCTATTCTCTTCTCTTCTTCTCTCTCTCTTCTCGGTTTCTCCTTCTCGTTCCCTTTCTCTATTCTCTTTCTCTATTCTCTTTCTCTATTCCCCTTTAGACTTACCCAAGTCTAATTACAAATTCTCTCAAATAAACCCGTACAAGATTTATCTAAAATGGATGAACAAAACAAGGATAGCACAAGGAAATTTTGTGGAATTAATAAGCTATTAAAGAACACTTCAGATTTCCTCTTCTTGATTCAAGAAACTCACGAAAATATTTTGTGGGAGCACTCGATAGAATTTACATGAATATTTCTCTCCCGTGGGCACTTAGACAGATTTTCTTTTGTATGTCTCTCTCCAATTTTGTGCCGGTTGAGAATGTTCTATTTATATATTCATGAGAGTCCTAAGAATAGAATACTTGGAGGCTACTCCAAGTACCCGTGGACTTTTTCAACTAAAAATAGATTAGATCCTATTTTTAAGGAGTTCTTTTAGGATTTACTATTTTAAGAGTTATTTATTTTAATTCCAAGTTATTCCTTGTGCTGCCTTGACTTATTCATCCGTACAACAAAAATAAAAAGAAAACTAATAATTACTTTTCTTAATAATTTAGTTGACTGATTCTCTGACGGTTGACCTGGGAACACTGCACTGTCTCCGTTTTGACAGTCTTCGATTTTGACCAATCTGGAACTGGTCCATGTGACTTATTTGACTTTGATTTTGACTTCGACACGCAATGCTCTTTGCTCAACCTTCTTAGGTACCATCGACGATTATGACAATCGGATATATAACCTAACACAACAATCTCAAAACGTAATATGTTTGTTTATAAATGTTTAAATTATCATCAAAACCAAATGGGCCAACACATAGCGTTTTGATTCATATAATTTAATGGTTCGTCGTTTAAGAGTATTCCTAGGGATTGCTCTATATTGTGGTTGTAAAGATTTTCTATTGAAGTATTCGTATCTCTTACTTTCACCGTGGTTAAAAGGTAACTCATCACCAATTACATATTTGGAAAATTCATCAATCATTTCATTACGATTATATTTAAAAGGCACACCTTCGGGTCCGCCGGGGAAGTCCGTTGCCCATTGTTGTCCGCTTCCACTTGTGGTCCCGCTGCCGCTTGCTGCATGAGTTTCTTTTGTGATTCCATGTTTTTTTGCCAAATGTTTGTTGAAAGATCCCGTACCACCACCTTACACGTATTCACAAAACACAATAAATGAATTTTTAATACATTCTAACATTTTTGATTTACAAAATATAAAATATCATGTATAAAAACTTAAAAAGTATTTACCTTTTGTAAAATTGTAAGAAACTAAGGGCTTTACTCCTTGACTTTCACAAATTTGACAAGTGCATAAGAAAACATCCGGGGTGTCGGTTGGTTCTTTTGTAAAATATGACCACACATGTGAAACAACTCTACCTCTAGGAGGTGGCATTGCCGGAAAAGGTTGTCTTACTGCTACATTTTCATCTAAATATAAATATAAAAACATTATTAAAACGCCACAATATATAAATAAATAATAATTTAAAATTCAATCAATTTGAAGAATAAAATTACAAAACTAACCGATACTTTGGAAATTGACTCGTTTACCACGAGTTTGTCTTTGTTGTTGTTGTGCTTCTTCAACTGATCTTGTTGATGATTGTCGAGATCTAAGTATCCCGAAAGGGGTCGTTGGTTCTTTTTTTTCTTCTTCTTCTTCTTCTTCTTCTTCTTCTGTTTCTTCTTCATCTTCAATTTGTATTTCACTTTCCACATGTTCCGCATAATCATGTAATTCTTGGTCGTATGGCTCGTACCCTTCTGGATAATTTGGTTCATAATTACTAACCGAAGGTGTTGTTGATATCGACGGAGTTGAAGTGACTTTTTAGAGGCTTTTTTCAAAAAACAAGACATGATAATATTGTAATAGTAATGTAATAAAGAAATTAATAAATGATTAAAAAAAATAATTATTTAATTAAGGAATAATTAAAGAATAATTATGTACTTAAGAAATAATTAGAAGACTAATTATGTAATTAAGAGAATAATTGCGTAATTAAGTAATTAAGTAGAGAGAGTAAGTAGAGAGAGTAGGAGAAGAGATGAGTTGTGAATTGGAACAATTGAATTTGATGGGTATTTATAGCCAAATTTGCAACGGCTAGTTCAACGGTTATTAACGGCTAGTTTGACCGGTTCTAAAGAACCGTTGGGCCAAAAGAACCGTGAGGTTTCGGGTTCGGTTCCAAGGAACCGTTGGGCCGAGTGAACCGGCCCGCGGTTCTTTAGTCCGGTTCCAACGGTTTTTTCTTGCGGTTCCACGGTTCCGGCAACTTTATTCCGGCGGGTTGACGGTTTCGCGGTTCGGGACCGGTTCGGAACTTGTCGCGAACGTTCCGGTTCCGGGACCGGTTTCAAGCGGTTCGGGACCGGTTCGGTTCCGGGTAACCCGCCCCGTGGCCATCACGAAACGCTAGAAACACAAGCTAATAAAACACATTTATAACACCCTAAATACAACTATAACGAGTATAGAGGTAAGTTGGGGATCGAACCACAAGGACAAGGGCTAGGAAGATTAGGTGCAAGGTGTAGAGAAATATAGTGTGTTTAAGGAGGGTGTTTGAACTATACTAAGAAAGCAATAAACAAGACGAAGATAACGATAAGAGACAAACGGGGATGGTAAGGATCCACCCTAGGTCGATACAATGTTCTCATACATAGCTAGGTCAAGGGAGATTGAGCGTGGCTCAATCGAGACACTCAAGATAGCGAGGGGAAGTTGATGACCTATAGCCATGTGAACGACCCATAATCGCCCTATGTCTCACAAGGGAGTAGAAGGACAAGATACGCATCGAATATCAATCAAACAAACCACAACAACCTCAACCCTAATCCAACACATGAACAACATTCACCAAACCTAGGGTTTCACCAAACCAAAACCCCTAAGAAATCTACTCTAGCATATTGAGACTAACTACAACTAAGAACAAGGAAAAGAACATGAAAATGAACATTAGGGCAAGAGAGAAATCAACAATAATCAAAGGCAAAGCAAGAAATCTAACTATCAACTACACTAGAAAGCAATAACCAAAGTAAGAACAAGAAATGAAAGCAAGAGAACAAGATTCAAAGCAATAATCAAACTTAAGAAGAACAAAACATTAAATGGCATGAATGAAAGATAAACAAAGCAATAAAGAAAATAGGAAAGATAAAATTACATAAACCAAAGTGCTTGAATGAAAGAGAATTGAAATTACAAAGCTTGAATGTAAATGAAAGCATAAAAATCTAATCTAGGGCAAAGGAATTGATAGAAAAGCATAAATGATGTTCTTAATGGTAGAGAGGGTTTCTAACCATCAAGGCATAGGGGATACGTTCAGAAAAGTGGGTTTATATAGGCTACACAAAGTGGGAACAAAATCCCTAAAAGAATCCTACGTGGCAAAGCATGCGAAGAGAAACATATCACAGGATTTTAGCGAGATTCGCCCGAAGCTAGCCAGGGTTCGCCCGAATGTGGGCCATTCGACCGAATGGTTGTCGAATTCGGTATTTCCAGCAACCTTGAAAACTTCACTTGGGCAGCACATGAACCATTCGACCGAATGGCATAAGGGATTCGCCCGAATCCAATCTCATTCGCCCGAATGAGTTCATTCGGGGTTTCCAGTAGCTAATCAATCCATTCAGCATCATTTTCTCACTCATTTGCCCTAACCCATTTGTACGTTCGCCCGAATGCTTTGCAAATTCGGCATACACAGTGAGTGAAGGACTTGAGCTTGGGCTGCAGCATGGGCATTCGACCGAACCTAGCAAGGATTCGACTGAATGGAGCTCTTCTTGCCTATTTGCACATTCAAATGAGCATCAGATGGCTTTCGGCTTCCATGATGGCTTCAGATATGACCCAGAACACTTGTGAGAGCCTCGAAATGCGTGCTTCTTCTACGACTTTGAAGTCTAAGCCTCGAACTCGATCCGATTTACCTCGAAACCTCTCGAAAACGCCTGAAACGACCTCTAAACACCATGGAGACAAGAACAAGGTAAAATCGAGTGTAAAACGTATAAAACCAATATAAAACATCGAGACTCGACACAAAAGTAGGGACATAAATGTGCTCTAAATCGAGCACATCAATGCGTGACATGAAGAAAGTGACAATTCAAGAAGTGATGAGGGTAGATGAAAATTCAGAAAAGTAAGGTGAATGAAATGAGGAGTCAGATATGGAAAGTGAGCGAAATCGAGTGAATTTGTGGGGAGAAGGTGACATAATGAAAAGAGGAAACCCAAAACGTGGAAGAATCTAAATTGATTAACCAACACGTGGTAGTAGCTTAACAACAACTATTCATTCGATGCGAAAATAAATAGTAAACTTTTTTGCTTGCTTTTTATATCTAATAGATTCTCAACAAATTAACCCTACAAAAATCAAAGCAATCCAAATCCATAATCTATAAACCCTAAATGCACAATTTAAGACCACAAAAATATAAACCATACATGTTTCCATTGATGAAAGCTTTCAAGTCTGTTCTCGCTATTAAGTATAAAAGTATAAAAGTAATAAAACCTACTGAATTCAAAACTAAACAATTATTTTAATTAATAGAAAAATAATCAAAAACGTTTTAAAACCATTGAGCCACCAATACAAAAACTGGGTATTAAGATACTATTTATGATCATAAATAGCAGTAATTCTACATCAACCGACAAATACCATCGAACCAAACAAAAAATAAACAAAACGCTAAGTTTTTCATCCCTTAATCCAAATGGAATTATAATCTGATTATTCTCAATTACACGAAATGCAGCCTAGAAATGAACAAATAATGGACCGAAGAAGCTCAACAATGGGCGACATGAAGAAAGTGACAATTCAACCAGAGATGAGGTTAGATGAAAATCCAGAAAAGGAAGGTGAATGAAGTGAAGAGTCAGATATGGAAAGTGAGGGATTGTGAGTGAGTTGGTGGGGAGAAGGTGACGTAATGAAAAGAGGAAACCCAAAACGCAGAAGAATCTAAATTAATTAACCAACACGTGGCAGCAGCTTAACAACAACTGTTCATTAGATGCAAAAATAAATAGTAAAATTTTTTGCTTGCTTTTTATATGTAGTAGATTCTCAACACATTAACCCTAGAAAAATTAAAGCAATCCAAATCCCCAATTTATAAACCCTAAATGCACAATTTAAAACCACAAAAATATAACCCATACATGGTTCCATTGATGAAAGCTTTCAAGTTTGTTCCCGCTATTTACCTATCAATCACCAGTTGTATGCATTTCAGTATAAATGTAATAAAACCTATAGAATTCAAAAGTAAACAATGATTTTAATTAATACAAAAATAATCAGAAACGTTTTAAAACAATTGGGCCACCAATACAAAAACTTGGTATTAAGATACTATTCATGATCATAAATAGCAGTAATTCTACATCAACAACCAAATACCATCTAAGCAAACAAAAAATAAACAAAACCCTAAGTTTTTCATACCTAAATCCAAATGAAATTATAATCTAAATGTTCTCAATTACCTGAAATGCAGCCTATAAATGAACAATTAGAGGACTGAAGAAGCTAAACAATGGGCAACATGAACAAAGTGACGATTCAAGAAGAGAGGAAGGTAGATGAAAATTCAGAAAAGAAAGGTGAATGAAGTGAGAAGTCAGATATGGAAAGTAAGGGAATGCGAGTGATTTGGTTGGGAGAAGGTGACTGTTATAGACTGGATAAACCATGAGATTATGTTACTAAGATTGAACAGAAAATGTATATGAATGTATTGATTTATATGTAAAATGTAAATCTAACACAAAGAACGATTACAAATATAAATGATAGTTACATGCAATTCGAGAAGCTTGCCATCTCCCAAATGAGTGTAAAACTCAAGACAAAATGTATACTAATTTCTGGATGCCTTTTTCACCTTTCTATCCATCTTTATTTATACTAAGAACCCCTCCCTCAAGTAGCTTGCTCCCCAAGCCAACAACTAAATAATAATTACTATATTACCCTTAATTAGTTACTTAGCCTAATTACCCCATTCATGACATACCGACCCCAAAAAAATCCACCTTGTCCTCAAGGTGGGAAAAAATGTAATTGGAGCCTAGGCAATTGAAGTAAAATATGAGTGGAGCCAGTTGGAAAAATGGTTATAATGCTTCCATAGGCCAAAGAAAAAGACTGGATTGAAAATTAGGCTTAGGAAAACATCAGTAATGTCATAAATTGGGCAATTTACTATTGTACCCCTAACTCTAACTCTCACAGTTGTTAAGTAGCTTTTAAAAGCAAATCTACCTCCTTCAACAATTAAAAATACGCTCCTCTGGTTTTCCCTACGTGCAATGATTTTTCTTTCCTCACAAACCCATAATCTTCTCTTCCAGTTCCAGCAGCTACCAACTTAGGCTCCGCCACCGCCTTCTCCGACATCGTTTGCCCCTCCGCTGCCCGTCAACTACCAAAGCCCGTTTTACAAACTTTCCATGACCATATCTCTCAACGCTTTTTTCCTCTTGTCGGTGTCGTGGCTGTCTCAACCACTGATTTCGACTCTGTGTCGGCGACTCCTCATGACCATCAGTGACCATCAGTGCTACATGAAAATAGGCAGTTGATATCATCGATCTTCGCTGCCGTTGCCTCTTCCTGCTCTCCTCTTCTTGGTGTGTCTGTTGCGAAAACCCTAAATATTCTATCAGTGAATTTACGACCGACCTACTATCAAACAACCTCGTCGGATTTTCCGGTCGACGTATGGATTTTCCGGCCGACATACCATCACCATTGTCAGAGCTGTTGTGAAATTTTATGTCCGAGTTTTTGTGTTCTCCTCCTTCAAGATTTACAAAAATGTCCACTGCGGTAACTTGAATTTAAGTCGAGTCCTCATGCTCTTCTTCATTCTCAAGGACCTCATCACCGTCTTTTGGATCTACAACTTCCTTTTCATGATGAGCTTTCTTTGAAGCTTTCTTAGAGATTCTTTTAAGTATAGCGTCAAAATGTGCATCTGATTTTTTCTTACTCTCTAAATACTCTTGTTGAATCTGCTCAAGATGCTAGTCAAGATTCGCTTGAGACTGTTTGGAAATCTGAGCTTGGTGTGCTATGTTGTTGTTGATTTTAGTGACTAACTCCTCCACCAGAAATAATACTCTATTCAAGCCATTTTGGAGGTCTTGACGTGTTCAATCAGAATTTTTCGACCACACGATCCGACGCGTGCTCCATCGCCAAGAATCGAACGCTCTGATACCAATTGTTATAGACTGGATAAGCCATGAGATGATGTTACTAAGATTGAACAGAAAATGTATATGAATTTATCGATTTATATGTAAAACGTAAATGCAAGACAAAGAACGATTACAAACGTAAATGATAGTTAAAAGCAATTCGAGAAGCTTGCCATCTCCCAAATGAGTGTAAAACTCAATACAAAATGTATACTAATTTCTGGATGCCTTTTTCACCTTTGCCTCCATCTTTATTTATACTAAGAACCTCTCCCTCCAGTAGCTTGCTCCCCAAGCCAATACTTAAATGGTAATTATTATATTACCATTAATTAGTTACTTAGCCTCACTACCCCATTCATGACAGTGACGTAATGAATAGAGGAGACCCAAAACGTTGAAGAATCTAAATTGATTAACCAACACGTGGCAGCAGCTAACAGCAACTGTTCATTAGATGCAAAAATAATGGTAAAATTTATTGCTTGCTTTTTATATGTAATAATAAATTCTCAACAAATTAACCATAGAAAAATCAAAGCAATCCAAATCCCCAATCTATAAACCCTAAATGCACAATTTAAAACCACAAAAATAATCAGAAACAATGATCATAAATCGCCAGTTGTATGTATTTAAGTATAAAAGTAATAAAACATTTTGAATTCAAAACTAAACAATGATTTTTATTAATAGAAAAATAATCAGAAACGTTTTAAACAATTGAGCCACCAATACAAAACCTAGGTATTGAGATACTATTCATGATCATAAATCGTAGTAATTCTACATCAACCAACAAATACCATCGAACCAAATAAAAAATAAACAAAACCCTAAGTTTTTCATCCCTAAATCCAAATGAAATTCTAATCTGAAAGTTCTCAATTACCTGAAATGCAGCCTATAAATGAACAATTAAAGGACTGAAGAAGCTAAACAATGGGCAACATGAACAAAGTGACGATTCAAGAAGAGAGGAAGGTAGATGAAAATTCAGAAAAGAAAGGTGAATGAAGTGAGAAGTCAGATATGGAAAGTGAGGGAAGTGAATTGGTCGGGAGAAGGTGACGTAATGAACAGAGGAAACCCAAAACGTGGAAGAATCTAAATTATTAACCAACACGTGGAAGCAACTTAACAGCAACCATTCATTAAATGCAAAAATAAATAGATTTGGAGAAAAAGCCTTGCTTCCAAATATCTTCGAATGTCACGTGAGTTACTCTTATTTTTCAGTAGCTTGTTTTTGAATTAAACTTCATCATGATCATAATAGAATTACAATATAATCATGCTTAATTAAATAATTTTAGCATGCCCTAAAACCATGAAAATCAAGTTTTAATCCCCAATAGACTTAACTAAATAAATCTGTAATTTTAATGCATAATTTAAACATGATAAAACTTATAAATTTATAATCTTTTAGGATAATTAAACATCATTATATGAAGTTTAGGAAAATATAGTAGTTTGTATTGATAGAAACCTCTCAATATATAGTACAAGTAAATCCCATGATTGAAGGTATGAAATCAGAATAATATAAATGTAACCGCCCCAAATTATATAGGCAAAGACTAATTGGAATTTAGTATTTAACAAGCGGAAGCTCACTTTTAAAGGTTTAACCAATGTCCAAGTAAAATACTTGAACCAAAACAAAAGCAATATAACGGAAGTCTTAGTTGTCTAAAATAAAGGAAAATTACAACCAAATCGAAAGAACTCTGAAGTTCGAATTACATCTTTAAATGGTTCAAATCTAAACAACTGTACTAATACTCTCTTAGATACAATAAAGAGATCTAAACAAAAGGGAGTCAAACTCCAACTCAAGTTCAACCTTCACTCGCATATGACTTCTCCATCGAGGTGCCACGGGGATGCACTCTAAAAACAAAAACCATTGGAAAACATACAAAGCATAGTATCAGCAAAAGGCTGAGTATAACACACTAGTGCCCGTCAAACAAGTTGTTAAAACATTTTTGTTTGAGTAAATTCATTTTGAAAGATGGTTTTTCATTTGATCAATCATATCATCATTCAAACTCAATTCAATGGTTTCATAATAATTCCAAGTTCTCATTTTTCATCATAAATCATGAGATCTCAATGGATCCAAATCAACTTCAAACTCAAATAATAAGTTTGCATGGGTACTCTGTGAGTCATCCTGTGACTCGGTTGGTAGTCGGTCTACCGTCCGCGACATGTCCGGCAAGTGTAACACAATGGTATTGTGAACAATAAGCGCTCAGCATTGGTGAGTCGTTTAATCATGCACACAACATTTGTTGTGGCATATGTACCCGCCATTTAGGCTAAAACATTTTTGTATATATTATATACCTTGTAATTTCAATAGCATTTGAAAAGTCAAAAATATTAACTTCTTTCTTATGATAAACATCTTTTATTTACAACATAGCAAAACATATTTTCTTTACAACATAGCAAAAATCAAATCATCATATTTCCCACATGGGTAAATCATGCTTAGCATAATCATATCATCAAACATAACCTTTGTATTATATTGGGGCATCATACGCATGTGTGGAAATGCATCGCAACAAAAAGTGATTAACAATTCAACACGATTTTTCAAGGAAACCATTAAAATGTTTTGTTTCAAACAAAGGGTTTTGAAATTCATTCAAAACAAGTATGATATAGTTCATAAGTCTATAAAATCATTATGACAAAAGATTTCATAAAACATTATTTTCTTAAATACGAGATAGTTTCGCCGGTTATAAAATCTATAACTAATTTACAAAATACATATTAATTCTCCAACAAGGCCCAAATTAATCAAGTCATTATAATACCTTAATTTAAATTATTTTAAGGTTGTCCCATTAGATTATAATTGGTTATGCCAATTTATAATGATTTTACGATTATTTCGGCAATTTAGGTATTTACCATTATTTAAATGATGATTTTAATGATGTTTTAAATCTATAAAATTTATAAACCATCTAAGTAAAGCTTATTTATACTATACTAACAAAATTATATGTTTTTGATATAGGTTTACTTTTACTCAAATTTAATTAACAATATTACACTTTAAATAATTAAACAATATTTATGAATTTGATAAATTAGTAAATAATTAATTATTAGCTTAATAATTTTTTTCCAAAGTTCTAGAAGTTATATAATGTTTTTATTAGCTCATTTAAACTTATAAATGTCATGTATGATATTTTATCTTTTTATATAGACATCTTATCGATAAATCAAATAAAATCGGTTTAAAATTATTTAAGTCCGAATAAAATAATATAAAAAATTTTATGATGTTCCAGAAACTATGTTAAGGAATATAAAATTTTAAATAACCATTAAAAACCGTGGCGGGTATTTTTAAAATTAATATTGTTATTTTACCGATAAACCGAATAAAATTTATTTAAGTCCATATATGGTCACGCAAATCCATATAAATTTTTCAACATGTATATACTGTTTATATAAGTGTCTCATAAATTTTGCATGCTTAAAAGACATCATTTAGTATTTATTTTGTATTTTATCATTTTCTAAATTACCGATTATTAATAACCGAGTAAAACTTATTAAGGTCCTTAAACGTCAACAAAATCTTCTCAAAAGTTTACCAAATTTAGATACTGTCCATATGAGTTTGTGACAAAAATTTCAAGTCCATATGTCTTCATTTAGTAATTATTTTGTATTTTAATATTTAACAATTTACCGATAAACAATTTAACGATTACTCAAAAATCATGAAAAATTCCAAATTAAATATATTCTGGCCAAATCTTTTTGGAGACATTATGATATGATTTTATTAATTATTCTTGATGATCAAGAGTTTATGTAATACCATATTTCATAATAAGAGTATTTAACACCTTAAAATCCCTTAAAATATCGATTTAACGAATAAATTGCAACAAAATTATTCAAGAGATTTTTTTTTATCATATAGCTACTGGAAATTATTTTTGAAATGCATTTTAAATATTTTCCAAATCCATATAACCATTTCCATCACAAATACTTTCACAAAGTATTGTTAAACATGCCTTTAACCACACAACAATTCATAAAATCAACATGCATGATGCCCACAATAATAATACATGTAATAAATCATTTCATACTTAAAATTATCTTTTTGATATCATTTTTCAAGATTTAAGAACTTCTCTTTGGGAATTTTATTTTTAAAAACAAGTTTATACAAAACTTTCCTAACTTGTTCTTAAATCCTTTAAAAATCACCCCATGTGACATACCTCGATCCCTAGCTCCGAAAGTACTCCTTAGCCTTTGCTACAACTTCTCAATCACTAAGATCCAACTCTTTTGATACACTTATCTTTAAAAATTCAAAACTAGCATTATTTCTCTTTCTATGTAACTTAATGACTTTTGATTTCTAAATAAAAATTGTTAGATTTACTTACTCTTTGATATTTTGTTACTTTGGAGATTGATTAGTGTTGAGCAACACTTGTTGAACAAGTCCCACAACTTGAGAGTTTTTGGCTAGGAAACAAAAATAGGAGAATGTAAGTTGATTGAAGAAAAATATTTCAAATTTTCTTCTTTTAGCCTAAATTTCTTGGCCTTCTTAAGAGATTATTTTTCTTAGTTATTATGATGAAATGCCCATTTTTATAATAATCTTAGTTTATAGAAAGATTTCATGTAAAAAAAATTTACATGAACAAGTTTTAACAAAACAAGTGAAATAAAGAAATGAACATAACTTACTCTATACTTTGTGGATTTCTCCAAGTTTGGTGTCTATGGAAAGCTCTTGAGATGAACATTATTTTTATAGAAGATTTGAGTTTATAAACATAAATTTTTAGAAGTTTTAGATGGGTTTTTGAAGAAGATTTGATGAGAAAAGAAGGTGTTTTTGTAGTTGAAACTTTGAAGGATTCTAGTGTTTGTTCTTGGATGAATTTAGGAGCAATTTGTTGGTAGACATCGCCCATTCGCCATTAATAGGGCAATCTGATGCGGCAATTTCACTGTTCATGATGAACAGTGTTAAGTCTTACCACACTTTTTATACTAGTTGTGGGGCCGCGTGCTACGCATGCGGTCCCTTAAGTTATACTATCGAATTTCAAAATACTATTTTATTCGCTTCTATTAATAATAATACAAATAAAAATATTAAAATGTTAGTGTTTTAGAAAGGTGTAATTGTGTAAAGAATGGAAGGAATGTTAGTGTATGTTAGGGTGTCGATATAGAGTTGATTTTTTTAACATGTAAGCAAACTGCAAGTTGAAATACTTTATATGTTCCATCATACTTGCTACTGATAGTGACATTTTTCCGCTGAATATGTCATAATCAGTAGCAAGTATTTCTGAACGAAGGCAATATTTATCAAAGTGTATAGGTCATCAATTCAAATTACATCTAGTTAATGTATTATTGTAAACATAGTTGATAAAATATATAACTTTACATAGCAATAGTCTAACAAATTGTCTTGATCGGAACCCTAGTTCAAAATATATAGCAATAGTAAAATGCATGACAGTTGAATGTGGTGTGCAAATTGTCGAAAAAGAAGGAAATAAATTCATGTGGTGTTGGGGTAATGAAATGTTGTTATTATTATTGTATACCAATACATCATTTGCAATAGTTTATCTAGAAAGTAAAACAAACTAATAAGGCGAAAGCATTTGCATTTTCCAACTGTCAGCCATGCTTGTTCAAGGATTGAACAAAGATCGTTTTACCCAACATTCAATACACAAAATCCCTCTATTGCTCACACATTAACGACTTAAAAACCATCATTCTGATTCATCACATCCATCAAAAAGGATAGCTCCTCAATAATTACAAGACACGCTAAAACTTTAAGATTTCTTCATAGATGCGTATGATCCATTTTATGCTTCAAGTATACAATATAAAATACTCCCTCCGAATCAGTTTACTTGTCCCATTTCCTTATTTGGCATAACCATACCAATTGTCTCATTTCCTCTTTTGTCTATCCTTTTTTTACCTTAATACCCCCACTTTTCCAATTCCCAATACCCAACTACCACCTTTTTAATGGACCCCACTCAACCCTTAAAATCCGTAAAAAGTCAAATGGGACAAGTAAACTAATTCGGAGGGAGTATGGAGCAACAACAAAGATATGAAACAACACCAAAAAATTGAAAATCCTAATCCCCAAAAGTCTTAAATTCAAAAAGAGAAATTATACCAGAAAAGAAGATTGAGGAACTGGATTTCCTTTATCGAATCCCTTAACATTCATCTATTCATTAAAATTGAAATTTCTTGATTTCTTGATCGGAACCCTAGTTCAAAATAAAGCAAAAAAAAATCAGAAAAATGAAAATAGAAATTATAAAACAACAAAGCTACCTACTATTTCAGAGTGTGCAAACCGAGCGACTCCTCTAAGACAAAGGATTTAAGATCCATGGATTAATTCATAAGGAGTTAAAATCTTCAGAAGAAGCTTGCATGACTTTCTTTGTGTATCTGATTTCTAAAATATTTGTATAAATTACCAAGTGCAGCATAGGATTAAGATATCATGCTATTACCTTTCAATGTCCAACTCCTTTTAAACTTCATCAGTCTTCCTTTTCAACTCCTTTGAATGTGTTTATATTCCTTCTTAAATGAAGCAAGAGAAGTCGTTGCCCATTTCAACTCCTCAACATCTAACAATTCCAATTTTTCTCTCTCTAGACTAACAATGAGGTGTTTGTCTTCCTGACGATGGTTCAAGGCCTCAGACATAATGATTTTAATCTGGAAATATTTAAATGATTTCTTACTTAAAATAACCTACAAAAAAGTCACAAGAAACAACTACAAACGCACACCCGCACTTCACTCCGTGAAATCCTTCCCCTAAGAGACTCTAACGACGCATTAACCAACTCAAATTACTTAACAAAAGCTTGCTTCTCAGACAAGAGTGTATTCACAAATTATTTTGTCTTCACAGTTCACACTCTCAGATTCCATGGAATCCATAGTCAATAAGATGCATAGCAACATTCTCTACCTCAATGGTAAATCTATAAAATCTAATAGAGAAACTTAAAAATATTTGTGATAAAGTCTATAAAATCTAATAGTGGACTATGAAATCCATAGTCAATAAGATGCTTAGTAACATTCTCTACCTCAATGGTAAGAATTGATCAAATTTCAATAAATTTATACTACAATAATTATTCCTCTTACTAACAAAATGCATTCAACCCTAGTATATCCAATCCACAAGCAAAAACATATGTGCAGAGAAGAACATCATTTAAAAAGACCTATAAAAAAGTTAAAGTTTTCTCTCTAGCATTTGAGGATATACAAATACAAATAATGTAAAAAAATAGAAAAGCACATCTTTCTCTCTAGCATTTCGAGAAAATACAAATGCCAATAGTGTAAGAAACCAGAAAAGCACACTGATCAATCTACATTCTACAAGAATATTATCTCGACCATATGTGAGTTTAGGAGACGTAAAAGAGAAAGGGAGAGAGAATGAGAATGATACTTGTTTTCATTTTTCCGTGAAATAGAATCAGAGAATGACCTTTCAAAACATTGTTGTGGAAGAACTACTTCCTAGTAATCAACACAAGCACAAGTCATAAGGAAGTTCCACAAAACATAGAAAAAAGAAACTATATAATACACGAACTATGAAGAATGAAAGACCCAAATTGAATTGCAATAAAACATAGGAACCAAGTTAATACTAACGATTGAAATCAACAAATGTTAAAATAGTAACATAATAACAATTAACAAACAAACAAATAAGGAAAAGAAAGACAATGAAAATATCATCAATGTAAAACTTAACAATAAAAAAATAAGCAATAAAAAGAATAAAGAACAAAAAACACAAAAAGTAAAAATGAAATACCTGGCTAATCTTTAAGGTTCTCTCTGTCAACAACCCACATAAACAAAAGCAAAAGGAAAAACCAGAAATCCCAGAACAATGGTTGTGTTCCCCTAAACATATACTGCCTCCTATTCAACCCATTAGTCCCATTTGATTTTTCACACTTGCCGAGACAACATTTTAACCTTTAGTGTCTCTGATTGTTTTTAATTAAAAATTATAAAAAGTAGATATTAATAATCTTTGTATTGAGACGAATCAAACAAGATCTCACATAACTATATTTTAACTTATAGATTAAGAATAAAATATAAATTAGGAGTGATAAGTGAATAGTGAAAAAACATCAATGGGACTAATGGGTTGAATAGGAGGGAATATTAATTATCGTTAATGATTATATAAAATTCATCCTACTCCAAAACATAGTTACAACCTTTATTTTCTTTAGTTTTTAAGTAGCCTATTACATGTAACATTGGACTCTAGGACTCAACCTACTTACGCTACATCCTTAATGATGATAAAGTTCATCCTACTCCAAAAAGCATGTCAAAGTAACATGAGATAAAACTGTAAATTAAGATTCTTCAAGAGAATAATACTCACGCTACTCACTTCGGGCGGTACTCAACCTCCATTATCCCAAGTTTCTCACCAATCTAAGGTCATCATTCAATTAAATCAAGAAACAAAACCATATGGAGACATTTTAAAATTATGATAAAAAGTTTTTTCACTTAAATATACATTGTGGGATATAAATATATAGGAGTATTTTTTTTTTGGTTCTTTAGTATAATTGTTAATAAAAATAGTGATTGTTTATTTTTGGTTCTTATTACTTACCATAATAATCCAAATCGCGAATGAGAAGAATCTTGCGACTCCTTAAGTAAAGACATATTGAGCAGTAAATGGTTCAGCCATCTGATAACACAATATGAAAACGTAAAGGGATAAATTTGTTTTATAAACTAACTATTCAAATTTCAAAATTTTTTAAATGGGGCAATTTTGGTGAGACAAAGGGAGCAAAACAAAAACAGAGAGGGATGCCGATTACCCTGCTAAGAAGAGCAAATTATCGTGATTCAGTTTCATACTACTTGTATTACCCAACAAGACTTTATAAAACTAAAGTACTTAACAATTCACATACACTACAGAACATTATAATATACTCCCTCCTATTCAGCACAAGTGTCCCATTTCTATTTTGGGTCAAGTTACCTCAAATGTCTCATTTCCTTTTTTGGCATGGATTTTTTACCCTTATACCCTTATTTACTTTACCTATTTACTTTTTAACCTTATTAAATCTCCAATCTTTTCATTAAAAACCTCTAATAGCACTCTTTCTCCTACCCCAAGGGTCTCATTTTGACTTTCCTTAAAAATCGTGAAAAGTCAAATGGGACTCTTGTCCTGAATAGGAGGGAGTATATTGGATATCAATATATCATACTGCAACCTATGTATTACATTTATTATTGCAATCTTCCAATCTCTAAATAATCATAACATAAACAAAAACACACACACAAAAAAAGGAAAGGTAAGCTGAGTGTAAATTTTCTAACCACGTACTCCATCACACAACGTCAAAGTCTTGGTCCCAAAAGATTAAGGTCAACAACAGGATCCAACCAACAGATTAGTTGTTCACTTAGATTATTCTTCTTCATTTATTTCGATTTTCTACCATCTAAATATTAAAATTAAACTCCATTTCCCCTAATCTCATAAATTTTTGGGGCACAAAATCAAATGCAGAAGTACACAATTAATTCACAAGCAAACATTCATCATAATCAACTAATCAAGCTACATAAAATTAAATGCACAAACATTGCAAATTAGCCGAAAACCCAAAATAAAGACCTATTGCGAACAATTGAACATGAAATCAGCTGAAACAGAATCAAATACAAAATCTAATGCCAAACCATTTTTGTGTTTAAGAAGCTCTTTCTGCATCGCTAAAACCTTACTACTCTTGTCAATGTTAGTTTGAATAACATCTTCAGGTTCTCTGTTATCTTTACTCTCACTTGACTCATTTTCAGTTGCCATCAAAGAACTATTTCTCTGTGAATCAATTCTTCTAGATTCACTTACTAATTTTACCCAGCACAAAGATGATAGCGTATTAACATTATGGTCCATAAATTTAAGAAAATCACCACAATCTAAAAGGTTTTCTAGCGTTGATTTGAAAGGGGATTAGACCCATTCGATGTATGAAGTGAACTCCTTGTTTCAATCATAAAAGAAAGTGAATTTAGAGAAGCCATTTTTATGTTCGATGAAATGCTTGAATCACAGAGACCAAAACTGACTCATTTTCAGTTGCCTTCAAAGAACTATTTTTCAGTGAATTAATTCTTCTGGATTCACTTACTAATTTTACCCAGCACAAAGATGATAGCGTATTACCATTATGGTCCATAAATTTAAGAAAATCACCACAATCTAAAAGGTTTTCTAGCGTTGATTTGAAAGGGGATTAGACCCATTCGATGTATGAAGTGAACTCCTTGTTTCAATCATAAAAGAAAGTGAATTTAGAGAAGCCATTTTTATGTTCGATGAAATGCTTGAATCAGAGAGACCAAAACTGACTCATTTTCAGTTGCCTTCAAAGAACTATTTTTCTGTGATTTAATTCTTCTAGATTCACTTACTAATTTTACCCAGCACAAAGATGATAGCGTATTACCATTATGGTCCATAAATTTAAGAAAATCACCACAATATTAAAGGTTTTCTAGCGTTGATTTGAAAGGGGATTAGACCCATTCGATGTATGAAGTGAACTCCTTGTTTCAATCATAAAAGAAAGTGAATTTAGAGAAGCCATTTTTATGTTCGATGAAATGCTTGAATCAGAGAGACCAAAACTGACTCATTTTCAGTTGCCTTCAAAGAACTATTTTTCTGTGAATTAATTCTTCTAGATTCACTTACTAATTTTACCCAGCACAAAGATGATAGCGTATTACCATTATGGTCCATAAATTTAAGAAAATCACCACAATCTAAAAGGTTTTCTAGCGTTGATTTGAAAGGGGATTAGACCCATTCGATGTATGAAGTGAACTCCTTGTTTCAATCATAAAAGAAAGTGAATTTAGAGACGCCATTTTCATGTTCGATGAAATGCTTGAATCAGAGAGACCAAAATCAAAAATTTGGAGTTTCAAGTGAACCCAAAATCTGAATTTGGTACTTAATTGGAACAAAGTAGAGGGAGATAGGAAAGTCTGCAAACAATAAACCCAACTTAAAAAACAAAAGCATAAATCTATAAAGTTAGTACCTTTCTTCATAATTACAACTATTTTCAATTTTACCTAACTCGAACTAAAACCAAATCCCCAGAAAAATCCAACAATCAAATTTCTAAATCTTCAAATAAAATGACCTACCAA
Organism: Amaranthus hypochondriacus; assembly: GCA_000753965.2. Lineage (NCBI taxonomy): Eukaryota > Viridiplantae > Streptophyta > Magnoliopsida > Caryophyllales > Amaranthaceae > Amaranthus > Amaranthus hypochondriacus. The sequence goes on along the minus strand of JPXE02000114.1, from coordinate 28,187 downwards.
GGAAAAACCCAAAAAATAAATATAAACCGTAATTCGAGATCAACGAATCAATTGAAAACCCTAATTTTGATACAAAGAATTAATCAATTTACACCTTGAAATTCCCAAATCAATTGATAAACCTGTAATTGACAAATCAATTCAGCAAAATCAAAAAGTCATACTCGAAAAAACAAAATAAATAACGAAATTAAAGAAGAAAATACCAGTGATAAGAATTACAAAAATCGCATATATCCATATTCATAGAACAATCAGGATCAACAAGAAGCTCGCTGAATCGTAGCAGAATCCAAAGACCAATCAGGATATTCATAAACCAAACGACACATTGGTAATATATTTCTTGATTTTCTTCAACAACAAAAAAATTACTGTTTGTCCAGAGAGAAATAAGAATAGAGTTTTTAGAAGAGTGGAAATGAGTCACAGGAGGAAGAAATTAGGCAAAAGCAGCGAAAAAAAGATGCAAGTCAAAGTATGAACAGTTATTTCACTGTACATTATCAAAATATGAATAGTGTCACCCTCTTAGCCTCTTTTTATAGTTTAAGGATTTTCAGTTGCCTTCAAAGAACTATTTCTCTGTGAATTAATTCTTCTAGATTCACTTACTAATTTTACCCAGCACAAAGATGATAGCGTATTACCATTATGGTCCATAAATTTAAGAAAATCACCATAATCTAAAAGGTTTTCTAGCGTTGATTTGAAAGGGGATTAGACCCATTCGATGTATGAAGTGAACTCCTTGTTTCAATCATAAAAGAAAGTGAATTTAGAGACGCCATTTTTATGTTCGATGAAATGCTTGAATCAGAGAGACCAAAATCAAAAATTTGGAGTTTCAAGTGAACCCAAAATCTGAATTTGGTACTTAATTGGAACAAAGTAGAGGGAGGTAGGAAAGTCTGCAAACAATAAACCCAACTTATTAAACAAAAGCATAAATGTATAAAGTTAGTACCTTTCTTCATAATTACAACTGTTTTCAATTTTACCTAACTCTAACTAAAATCAAATCCCAGAAAAATCCAACAACCAAATTTCTAAATCTTCAAATAAAATGACCCACCAAGGAAAAACCCAAAAAATAAATATAAACCGTAATTTGAGATCAACGAATCAATTGAAAACCCTAATTTAGATACAAAGAAATAATCAATTTACACCTTGAAATTCTCAAATCAATTGATAAACCTGTAATTGAAAAATCAATTCAGCAAAATCAAAAAGTCATACTCGAAAACAGAATAAATAATGAAAATAAAGAAGAAAATACCAGTGATAAGAATTACAAAAATCGCATATATCCATATTCATAGAACAATCAGGATCAACAAGAAGCTCGCTGAATCGTAGCAGAAACCAAAGACCAGTCAGGATATTCATAGACCAAACGACACATTGGTAATATATTTCTTGATTTTCTTCAACAACAAAAAATTATTGTTTGTCTAGAGAGAAATAAGAATTGAGTTTTGAGAAGCGTGGAAATGAGTCACAGGAGGAAGAAATTAGGCAAAAGCAGCGAAAAAAAGATGCAAGTCAAAGTATGAACAGTTATTTCACTGTTCATTATCAAAATATGAATGTGTCACCATCCTTCTTTCTCAGTAAATTAGGTGCTCCTCAGGGTGACTAACTAGGTCAAATAAAACTTTCTCTAATAAATAGTCCAATTGCTTTTTCAAATCGATTAACTTAGGTAGGACAAACGGTACGTAGTTTTAGAATTCAAGGTAACATAAAGAATCATATCCATATGGAAATCAACTTTTCTCTTCGGTGGTAAACTAGATAGATTCTTTAAAAAAATCAAGGAACTCACAAACAATCGGGGTTTCCTCGATACTCAATTTGGTTTTCTCCTCACCATTTGAAATAAAAATAAGCTTTTTTCTAAAAAAAAAAGATTTGCCAATTTTTAAAAAACACAAAATAAGCATCTTATTTCTATAAATTATTTGATAAATAAATATAATTTTTTTATGAGTTAATAAAATTATGTTATTTATAGAAAATATCTCAAATTCTTTGAGTCAACAATAAAAATAAATATTATTACAGTAAAATCAAATCTTTGCATAAAAGTTTTTTCTGCATTTGAAATAACTTCGATATAATGAAAATTAAAGAAATAATGCAACTCATGACCAATAATAAAAATAATATTATAAAAAAATAATAATATTATTAGAAAAATTATAATGTTTAAAACATTACCAAATAACCTTCGTACATAAAAAAATTTAAAAAAAAAATCTTACAAATTTTTTTATACAAGTATGTAATTAAATCGAGAATATTTGTTTAATGCACGGGTATCTATCTAGTTTAAGAGGATATATAAGGTGATTAATCACCAGTTCACCACCATTATTCTCTTGATAAGTAACTCTTATAACCCCCCCATTTAAGAGGATATTTAAGGTGATTATTCACCTCCTTTGATGCTTGGGATTCTTCTATGGTTTTTTATTTATTTATTTATTTATTTTTTTTTGTAAAATACATCAAGCACAATAGTCTAAAGACATTCTTTATTGGGAATGTTAAGACTCAGGAGAGGAAGAGGCTTACTGAATCCTTTCAGAAAAAGCTCGACTCTCTGGTGGTTGATGACAGGAAGAAGATAAAGGAGGGAACAATCTGGCGGACGACAAATGCTTTCCTTACTGTTTATCCAGATCTGGAGTTCCCCAAGATTGAACCATTCCTGGATCCCAAGACTCCTCTGTGCCTTGCCTTCCAGCTTTGAATTTTTTATAATTTTACCCCAAAATGTCAATCTCAACCTCAATTTCCTCTTTGCCATTAATGGAAGTGAAGAAACACAGAGTTTTAAGGACAATTTTGTAAATATAGTTATTTTTTGTCCAATTCCTTTTTTTTTTTATCATTTGCCAAACAAGGACATATGACTAGGGCTGTAAAAAATTGACCCGACCTGTAATACCGCCCAAAATCGACCTGTATCCGACCTGTTGGTTGACCCGAGGTGCAGTGACCTGTAACCGATCGAAAATCAACCTGATGTTGACCCGTAACCCAACATGTACCCGATTATTTTAGCTCAATAATCGACTGGTACCCGACTCGAGAACAACCAACATCCGAGATTGACCCGACAATGTGGTTAGCCAAACTCGATTTACACCCGACCTGCTACAACTCGAACCCGTCATTAATCCGATAAGTACTCGACATAATCCCACCCAACATGACCCATAATCAACACTCGAGATTAACCCGACAATGTGATTAAGCGATATAATTTGATTTAACCGTATCAAGTTTAATTCAATTAATAATAAGTTTGATTGAATTGAATCAAGTTTACTTTAGCTAAGGTTAAGCAATAAATGCAGGCCAGAAATCGAATCTTATCGACTTTATCTTTGGTTAAACCAAATTTGTCTATTAACCGACAACTTAATTAAACGACTATAACTCTTTATTCTCCAATCACAAACGATTTCAACATAAATTAATTGTATAATAACCATAATTTTCATTCGACATAAAACTTACATGAATCGGATTTTAATCAACCCGAATCCTGAGAATAACTAAATGCAAAACTCAAAAATCCGATGCGAAGTCAACCCGAACCAAAATAGTTCGAATTAGCGTTAACCTATAACAAAAAATGACGCGACCCATAGTCTAATCAAACTCGATTTGACCTGTAGCATAACCGATTTGGATCCGAATTGTATTAACCGAACTCGGTACAAATCCGAACAAAAATGGGTATGACCCGAAACCAAAACCGACCCAATGAGGTATCAACCCGATATTGACCCATACTCGATTGGACCCGTAACCGAATCGACCCAATCCAAAGTGCTAAATCACCTGGAAAAACCCGAACCCGATGAAACCCGACCCAAAACCCGACCGAGTAACCGAATTTACAGCCCTACATTTGACATTTATTTTTAAAGTCTTAAATTCAAGTCTCATTCTATAGTCTCAATTCAAGTCACATTCAAAGTCTCTTAATTCCCATTCCCACCTGCCAAACACCCCCTTAGTGTTCATCATTCGTGTTCGATTCAAAACATTACTTACATTCTCTCATATTTGGGTCAATTCAATATCAAAAACTTGGATATGATTATTTAATTCGAAACACTCTTAAGTATTATCTTTGTATTCATTTAAAAATTTAAGACGATAATATCAAAATACACGTATCTCATCATCGTAAACAAAATAAAATCTAACAAATATTTGCATTCAATGTATTTGTATATTTATTTTTTTGTGGTAGGCTATAGAATTTCTATGTATTCGTGTTCTATCATGTGGTTTGAAAGTATGGCAAAAAAAATTTTTGGGGTAGGCTATTGAATTTCTATATACTTGTGGATTTTAGGAAATTTGATAGCTGGTGTTTTTGTATATGTGATCATCTACTTAACATAAATGTTCGTGTTCTATGTAATCAAACCAAATTTCGCATGAATAGAGAGTTTGACATAATTGTTTGAGTACCTCTCAGAGTTAAATATATTAATTTTGGCGCAATAATTATAATCTTAAATTCTTCAACCATATGTAACAATTATTAGGATGGATAAAATCAAATCTGAAATTCATTTTGGCAAAATAATAAATTGAAACTTCTGATCCTTTAATGACAGGTAAGATCTAATTATCTTCTCAAAGTAACATTAAAATTATATCAATTATAACATAAATTTCTTCAGATTAAGAAGATTTACCGAAACATTTTCCAAATCTAAGAGACAAAAATGTAGAATTAGCATGTTGATATCAAGCAATACTAACGATTTTGTTTAAACTACCCGATGAAGAGGCAACAACTTTAATCGATTACATTTTTGGAATATATATTAATTTTTACAAAACACATTCATAACAATTGATATATCAATTAATATTTTTAGTTGGTCAATCCAACCAATAAATTCAGACAACAACCATTTACTAAACCTTTCGTTTTTGACTTATAACAATTACTATAAAAATCAAAAATAAAATCATTTATCAAACACGATGTTCATATCTTTTTTATTATATCACATCCTACAAATCTACAAATATTTGTATATTTATTTTATTGACATACTCATCATCATCATCATCATCATCATCCTACCCAGTATATCCCAATCATAGAAAACTATGGACTTTATTGACATACTCACAAATCTATAATTTAAAACCTCAATAGCAACACCATTCACGTGTCATACACGTGATTTTCAGGCGAAAACATCTTTCAATAGTTTAGTTCTTTCCCTAAAATCCCCTCTTTAATACACAAATTAACACAGTGCACAACGAAGAGTTCTTCAAGGATTTCACTTAAATCCACTTGATATTAACAAATGTAATATTCTATTTCTGGTAAGTTTTACAACCACAAAACCTTTCTTGCCCCATACCTTTATGGCTTTAAATAAAATACCTTATGTTAATTTTGAATTATTATTAGCATGATTATATATCCGAACCCACAAAATTTACTACTTCAGGGAACCACATATACGGTATGCTTAATCTGTCAATCATTTTTATTTAATTTTATTGTATTGACAAGATAGAAGTATATAGCAAAAAAATGAATTGTTCATTTGCCAAATGATCAAATAAATGTGGTATTTTTCATTTTATAATTGCAACACTTCTTTCCCCTACAAAGTCTGTCAGTCTTATAGAATACTGGCAAAGTAACAAACGTATGCACACAATGACAAGAACAGAAAACAAATAAAGAAATAACAAGTACGACCTACAATTAGGAATTTATATAAAATATTAAATCTTATATTTATATAAAGTTATCATTACTCTTTTTATGGACAATTTCTAATGTCTTGATGACTCAAGTCACCACAACCTCTACATAATCTCTTCTTTTTCTGGTTTTGTTCTACAACCTTTTCTTTTTCTCCCTTCAGCGTTTTTGCACTTCTACCTCTTGTTTCAGCATTTGGTACATCTATCTCTGCCCCTTTACTTTTTGAATTCTCTTCATTTGATACATAAAATCCAGTCCCTTCATTCTTTGAAATTTTTTGAGGTTTGACAATTATTTCAGTTGGTACACTAGCTCCAATCAATAGCTCAATGTCTTGTCCTTTGTTGTTTGCACTTCCAACTATTGTTTCCTTATTTCTTGTAATCCTCTTAGCCTCCAAACCCTTTCTTATTCCTTGAAGGCTTATCACAAGGTCTTGAATATCTTCATCTTTGTCTTCTGCCAAACTTACACAAGTGTGTATTTCTGACCATAAATCATTTAACAATTTTTTCTTGTTAATTAAATTAGTACATTGCTCCACCAGGTTTCCACCCAAGTCAAAAATTGGTTTCTTCAGTGCCATAGTAGTCCATCTGTGTAGCATATACTGCTCAGGAATGGTTTCAAACCTTTTTGCTTTCTAAACCCAAATCATATGTCTATTTGGAATTCCTTGACTATTAATAACTTGCAAGAACATGTGGTGTCATAGTTAGTTGGATATGTTCTAATCTGATTTCCTTCACTTACTTTTGCAAGTTTCAACCATTATCTTTCTTCAATTCATCAACACCATAAGCAAAACAAGTAATTTCAATCTAATATTGAAATTCATAAAAGACGAAGTTAGTATATAAATATGAGGCATGCTTTTCTATCCCTAGTGGTGTTTTGCACTCATGATATTTGTGCTTTGAATCATTATTATTTTGACCTTGAGTGTGTCTTTGGACGTCAATTGCAGCATCATATCTCAAGTAAAACTCAACAAGTGACACATGAGGATTGATAAAGGAGAAAAAAAAAAGTTGTTTTCACTTTCAAATCTTGATGTTGTACGCAATATTCCTCTAAGGAACACATCTCTAACATACGCCGGAATCCACTTGTCCCTTATCTTGTACATATAACCTAACTACTCATGTTCTTCCAAGTGGTATTCATCCATATCCTTGTTCCACCTTTATTCAAAATCAGAGGGTTCAATTTCAAGATGCCAAACGCAAGCACATATTTTTTTTAGGAAACCAGTTTCTTCTTGCATGATTGATTTCTCCACCTTATCTGATAACTTTTTCATTATGTGCCTTTTAACAACAATTTTCATTGTTGGATCCTAATCCGTGATCATACAATTAGGTCCATTCCAACCCATTGCGTTGAGAAATGATCTGAACAACCACTCAAATGACACAATATCTTCCTTTGCTATGAAACCACTGTAAATGGAGTAAACACCATGTTGTACCGGATCCCGATTATATATATATATATATATATATATATATATATATATTATATATATATATATATATATATATATATATATACATATATATATATATATATATATATATATACATATATATATTATATATATATACATATTATATATATATATATATATATATATATATATATATATATATATATATATAGGGATATTCCATGTGGTAACCCTGAGGTTTAAAATTTTCCACGTGGTAACCAAAACTTTTAAAAAATCCACGTGGTAACCCTAAGGTTTATCAAATTGTTCCACCGTGACCTTTTTGCACATAAAAACGTTAACATACATTAATTTCGAAGCTATAAGGCTGTGGTATTCCTATTTATGTTACTCACCATTTCAAATGTCATCAGTTTCTACCTTTTCCCCCAAAACATTAACCCTAACTCTACCATATATTTGAATTTGGGGGATAAATATGATTTAAATGTAAAATGGTAGAGTTGGGTTTATGTATTAGGGGAAAATGTTGAAACGGATGACATTTGAAATGTTAAGTCACATAAATAGACGTACAACAACTATAAAGCTTTGAAATTAACATTTGCTAACATTTTTATGTGCAACAAGGTCACGGTGGAACAATTTGGTAAACCTCGGGGTTACCATGAGGATTTTTCAAAAGTTTTGGTTACCACGTGGAAAACCCAAAACATCAAGGTTACCACGTGGAATTTCCCATATATATATATATATATATATATATATATATATATATATTATATATATATATATATATATAACCCATCTCTACGGAAATTGTTTTTTGTAAAAACCCTAATCTCAGTTTTCAAAACACTTATGCCTTAAGTGTTCGTAGGGAGAAGCCCAATTGGGCTTATGACACTATCTTTTTGCAGGTTTTTTTCTTCTATATTTTGTAGCTTATTTATTTAACGGATTAGAATTGTTCCTCTCATATTATCAGGCCCGTCGATTCACCTGTGCAGCCTGGGCTACTGCACAGGGCCCCAACATTTGTAATAGATAAAGGGGCCCATCTATATACAATAACATTGATATACAATTAGATATAAACACGTTGACTCGTCGTAATAAAGTGGATTTTGAGGTAAGATGGCTATGTGTTCAATTCCTAAGACCTACAAATAATAGTGTTGATTTTTATGTGTACGGTTGATTTTATTTTATTTTAATTTTATTTATATTTTATTTTGAGATAATTTTTTTAAGATCATCCTCACTCTCTCTTCAATATTGAATTCCCATTTACATTTTCATTACTTGTTTCAAGCTTTAGGTTGTAATTTAGCTATTAAACACTAGTAGTTAGAAGTGGTTTTCATTTGCTAATCAATCAAAGTGCTTAGATGATCCAGAATTTTGTATGATATGATAACTCATGTGTTTATTTCATTTATCACAATGAGTAAGTAGTCTTCCTTCTAGAGTTTGGGGATGTAGTTAACTTATTAATTTGCTTATGGGGTAATGGGTTGAGTATAAATATGTACATGAATGAATATGTGGGTTCCATGGTAAGGAATCAAAAGCCCATTTCGATCTCCATCCATGGATAATTTATGTTGCTTGATTGTCTTGAACACTTGGGAAGTATGATTTCATGCTAGTAATGAGTACCCCAGAAGCTAACTTTATAAGGATTCGTTCGAGGCCGAGCCCGTCCTTAGGATGATGAACCATGCCTATCTTGTATGATTCTTTCTTGTTTAACATAAATTGGAGGTTATGAACATGTATTAGAAAGTTAGTAGTATGGTCGAGTTATACGCCCAGAAGCCGAATCTCCTAAACCATATTAGTAACTATATAGTTCTTATGCCCAGAAGTTGTGGAGCTAAATTAGAAAGACCTTTCTCATCATAAAAATGGTAAAAAACATATTTTCAACCCATCCCTTTAGCAAATTAGAAGTTAAATTTCCCAAACTCTAGTCTTTTTATTTATTGTTTGAAACTTGCTATAAAAAACCGTTTTCGTTTTTAAACTCGAAATCAAAAATCTCTGTCATTAAACTCTTTTTGTCACATGAACATTTCCCTGTGGACCGACCCCTTACATACCACTAATGCTACTCATTAGGGTCATTTAAGGAGAATAAAATTAATTGTGTAGACCGGACTTAGTTAAACGATCAACGACCTAATTCCGCGAGCTATCACCGTGCGACGCGACTCGAAGCTCTACAAATCTTATGCACAGAACTTGCTTAAATGAATTAGATTATGAGTTACGCTATGAGCAATCTTCAATCACCACAGCAAAATTAGAAATCTAATCTTCCATCATCATGCACATGAATCATTCTTTAAATCATAAAAGATGTAACCATTTCAAATTCTCCATTCAAGATAAATCATTAAAAATCAACATTAACAAAAACAAGGTTTTTACAAGGTAAGAAAAAGAAAGTGTGTGTGTACCTTCAAGAAATACTCCCATATATACACTTTGAGATTGAACAAACATCCTACATAATTTTAAACACCAAATTACTCACACTAGATTGACTACTTAAGAGTATATACTCATTATCAACCTCAAAATCAAATATGCGAAACTATACCAAAACTTTTGTATACTTACATCTTAGAACTAAGTTGATTGAATCCTTAAAACACCAAGTATATGACTTAATATCTTGCTCATAAATGTCCATGATATCACCTAAACATATATAAATACATTCAAGGTCTTGGATGAGGTTTAAGTGAAGAAACAATAGAAGAAAAATATTGGAATTGCTCACCAAAAGTTCCTGTCCCGAAATAGGATTCCAGCCTTGCATGAAAATATTTTTGGCTCTGAAATTAAACCTCTAATGGAAAATATTTATCTAAAAAAAGTTTTTTGAATACGAGTCTAGATTATGACATAAACATTTCAAGGGTAACTGTAGAGAAAATGTGAAGAAATAATGTAGAAACAATAGGGTGTCAAGAACTAAGATGGGCGAATTTTAGGAAGGGGGTGAAAGAGTGATATGATACTCTTTGGTCTCTGAGTGTTTTTGGCAAAGTAAGGTGTCTTTGGATTGCTTACGAAGGTAGCTCAAGTCCCCATGCAATAGATCTCAAAAATATGGACATTGGGATGCTCATTTTGGTCCAAATATTTAGACATGCAGGCTAACATAAAATCTGATGACCCATTGTAGAAAATAAAATGATTGCTCTTATTATACTACAAGTTACCTCCATTTAAAGCTTGATTACCCTTAATAACACTTAAAACAATGACAAACAAAAATTTCGGAGCATAAAATGCCCATTTAATATTTTAAACTGATTTAATAAAGTGACTTCAGATTTTGAATCAATTTTTAAAATCATAGTTTTTCTGAAGAAATATATTTTCTTTGAAAATAAAATTAACCCATAATCAAAATTTGTTTTTAAACACCAATGAACTATAACATCATGATAAAGCTTTTTTTCTAATCTTTTATAATTACATAAGTATATTTTCTTATATAAATCATTTTTATTAAAACACATAAGATAAGCTTTTGTCAACACGATTTGTGAAATCATTTGCAAATACTTTAAAGTTTATGAACCACATAAATATGTTTAAAAAAATTTTAAGGGAAATATAAATAACATAAGTTTATTCAAATCTTGAATAAAACCAAAAGCATTGAAATCTATTCTTTATTATTATAACAATATTTAACGAAATAAAACTTTGTATATTCAAAGTTAAAAGTTTAAAACTCCCACTATTTTTTTGGCACTTAAGGATGAACAAATAGAGAGGTTAATAACACTAATGTTAAAGTTCACAAAGGGAACTAAGATATTAGAGAGAAGGGAGACAAAAAGATCAATTTTATTAATTGGATCAATTCAATGTACAAGAGTGTTGTGAGGCAGCCTATATATAGGACAGTATACAAACAGAATATATGGGTTAGTTAGGGGGATAACTAACTTCTGTTATAACCACCTAACAACTTACTTATGTGGTTATACATGCAACCTATATACTAAGTTACATATTAGAAATGATGATTGTCCTATTGTTGCCTCTTCTACTCTTCATCTATTGTGCTGCCCTCCTTGTGTATATGAGTTGTTGATTCATTCCCTAGCTGTTGGCTGCCTTTTGTTGCTTGTGGATTGCTCTCAAGACTCCTATACTTAACATCCCCCCTCAAACTGGAATGGAAAAAAGCCATTCCTAGTTTGTATAGGAGAGTTTTGAAGTGAGGAGAGGGTTATACTTTAGTCAGAATATCTGCTAATTGGTGTTTAGTTGGGAGGTAAGATAATTGCAGCAAACCCTCTAACACCTTATCTCTTGTAAAATGGCAATCCACTTCTATATGCTTAGTTCTTTCGTGGAAGACTGGATTCTTTGCAATATATAGTGCAGATTGATTGTCGCAGTGAAGTGTGATTGGTAATTTTTCTAAGCTTAATTCTTCAAGGAGCCTAACTATCTAGGTGATTTCTGCTGCTGTGGAGGCCATAGCCCTATACGCAGCCTCAGAACTTGACCTAGACATTGTGCTTTGCTTTTTAGATTTCCATGACACAGGGGATTGGCCAAGCATGATTAAGTAGCCTGTTACTGATCTGTGAGAGTCAATACAAGCACCCTAGTCACTGTCAGAGAAGGTCTGGACAATAATTTTGTTTGTTGCTCTTAGAAATATTCCTTGTCCAGATGTGTTATCAACATAAGAGAGAGTGTGATGTAGGGCTTTCCAATATGTATCTCTAGGCTTTTGCATAAATTGGCTCAATGTTTGTACTGCATATGCCAGATCTGGTCTTGTATTAGTTAGGTAGTTGAGCTTACCTACTATGCTCCTATATGCTTTGTGTATGTAGTGGTCATTGATTAAGTCATTAGTGAACTTCATCTGAGATAGTACTATTCCACCTTGTAGATGATTCACCTCTATTCCAAGAAAAAAGTGTAAGTGACCTAGGTCTTTGATGCTAAAAATTTTGTCAAGGTGAGCTTTAATGCTACTGATTTCATGTGCATTGTCCCCTGTCAAGATGATATCATCAACATATATGGCCAGGATAGTTATGTTGCCTTTGTTCCTTTTTGTGAAAAGGGAATAATCATTCTTTGATTGTTGATAATTTTGTTTTGTGAGCTCATTAACCAGTTTTGCAAACCATTGCCTTTAGGCCTGTTTTAGGCCATATAATGATTTCTTTAACTTGCAAACTTTGTTTTTGAAGTCTCCATATCCTTATGGAATTTTCATATATACCTCCTCTTTTAAGTCTCCATGTAGGAAGGCATTGTTGACGTCTAGTTGATACAAGGACCATCCTTTATTTACTGCAACTGCAAGCAAACACCTTATTGTGGTCATCTTCACAACTGGTGAGAATGTCTCATCATAATCGATGCCAAACTTTTGATTGTACCCTTTTGCCACTAACCTGGCTTTGTATCTTTCTAAGGTACCATTTTCATTGAGTTTGACTTTGAACACCCACTTACACCCAATGGCCTTCTTCCCTATGGGTAGAGAGACTATGTCCCATGTTTTATTTCTTTCTAGGGCATGAATTTCCTTATCCATTGCTTCTTTCCACATAGGGTTGGAAATGGCTTCTGTGAAAGTTTTGGGTTCAGTGTGTTCAAATTGAGTGTGCAGTACATTGTTTATTCTTATGTCAGCATATTTCACAAGCCCACACCAGTGTTGGGCTATGTTGCAATAGTAATCTTCTAGATGAGAAGGTGGTTTCTTTGTCCTGTGAGACTTCCTTGGTTCAATGGAGGTGTCAATATGTTCTGAATTATTTTGATCATTGACTTCTATGAGTCTGTTTGCTGTTGGATTGACAGGTTCATCTAATGTTGTAAGATCTTCTGTCTCAGTATATTCTTGGCTATTGTTTGAGTCTAGTTTATTATTTTCTTCATTCTCTTCATGGTCATTATTTACTATTGTTGTGTAATCCTGCTGAAAATCAAAGTCATCTTGTGATGAATCTTTGTTGTTGAATGTTTCTGTTTGAACAGGCAAGAAAAAAGGTTTAATAATGTGTATTTTTCTTTGCGAGTGCATGATTTGATAAGGAAAGATCCTCTCATGAAAAATGACATCTTTGGAGATTATTTCCATTTGCCTTTCTATGTTGTACACCTTGTATCCCTTCTTATTAGCAGGGTATCCTAAGAACACACATTGTTGTGCTCTTTGTGAAAATTTGTGTCTCCCTTGTTTGAGAGTACTTACATAGCATAAGCAGCCAAAGACTTTTAAGTAGTCTAGCTTGGGTTTTATGCTATGTATTTTTTCATATGGTGTCATTCCATTGAGAACTGTCAATGGCATTCTATTTATTAAGTGCACTGCACATTGTATGCAATCTCCCCAAAATTGCATAGAAAGATTCGATTGATAGAACAAGCATCTTGCTGTCTCTAGTATATGTTTTTGTTTCCTTTCAACTACCCCGTTTTGTTGGGGTGTCTCAGTACAACTGGATTGTTGTTTTATGCCTTTTGCAAGGTAGAGGTCCAATGTCTCCCCTTTGGTTAATTCTGGAGCATTGTCTGTTCTAATGCTTTTCACTTTAAGTGAATTCTGATTTTCAACAAGATTTACAAAGTCCTTGAAAATTCTAGGAAATTCAGATTTTTTCTTTTTTTAAAAAAATCCAACACATTCTACTATAGTCATCTACCATAGTTATGAACATACTACAATTCTTTCTAGACAAGTATTTAAAGGGCCCCTACACATCTATGTGGAGTGTTTCTAAAGGGTGATATGTCTTGTTGTTGGATGTAGGATAGACAGATCTTCTTTGCTTTCCAAGAGGGCAAATGGTGCATATTATTTTTCTCTTGGATAGTTTGTTCTTCATTTCTGGGAAAAAGGAGTTCCAGCCTTTGCATAGGCATGTGCCCCATTCTAAGATGCAGTAGCTTTGCTTTATTTATTATGCTGTCACATCTAGTTGTAGTGCTTGCATTAATAGAAGGATATCATTGTACACTTGTTTCATGTCTGCTAGTGATGCCACCTTCCTGTATGACATATAGCCCATTTTTTTCTCTACCAAGAAGCCAAGGTTTCTTCATCAATGTGTCCTGAACAAAACAGCTATATGCATTGAAGAATACTTTGCAATTTAAGTCAATGGATATTTTGTTAACAGAAATCAAGTTGTATTTAAAACTAGGTGCAAATAGCACATTATGCAAAACTATCCCATTTTCTAAAATAACAGTTCCTTTATTTTGGACTATAACTTTAGTGCCATCTGGTATTGTCACAATATGATTCTCACTTTCAATAGACTTAGTGTTGGTAAATTATGTAGGTTGTTACACATGTGGTCAGTAGCACCACTGTCTAAGATCCAAATATTATCATTATAGGAAGTCAAGCATAGTGTACCTGTGAGTTGGCTAGTGCACGCAAGGGTGCTGCTGGGCTTTAGGATCTTGTTTGTTTAGCATGTTCAAGATTTGTTGGTACTGATCTTGGGTAAACTTAGCATTGATCAGCCCATCATTTTCTTCATGTCCTGCAACAGTGTTAGCATTGCTCTTGTTAACATCCCTTTTCCAAGAGTTAGATTTCTGGTTGATAGGGTGATTTTTAGGGTATCCAATAATTTTCCAACACTTCTCCTTGATGTCTTACAATGTTCACACCATAGTGCTGGTTTCTTGGACTTATATCCCTCAATACTATTATTCCTGTGTTTCCACCTTTGTCTTGATACTTGCATTTCTCTACCCTACATGCCAATGAATCATTCATACTCCCACCACTAGTGCTCAATTGTAAATGAGTTTCCTCTTGTAATAAAATCCTATATGCTTGTGCAGCAGTAGGTAAGTCAGGCATCATAAGCATGTTGCTTCTGACCTGTTTGTACCTCTTGTCTAGTTTCATCAAGAAACTAATGACTTAGTGTTAGTAATATTTATATCTATTAAACTCTTGATTTTATATTGATACTTAATGTTTTAATGATACATTTAGTAATTTTCATCCCGGGAGATGTATTACTACTATTTTATTCATTTGTGAGTAGGAAAGAAAGTATTGGTACAAATTGCATTTTACGACACTTCCGGTTAAGAGAAGCAAATTGCAAGTGGTTGACTCTCATGAATTTCAAGCCCAAAATTATTTTACCACAAAATCTCCTAATAGACGACTATTACATAGACTAGAGAATTGGGCCAGCCCAATTTGTATTTAGATAATTTAAAAAAACAAAATTAAAAAAAAAAGAAAAAAAAGTTGTTTCCAATGTTTTTGAAAAAAGCGTGCAGTCTTGTCATTTCAACTTCCCCTGCTACTCATCATTACTCATCATTTTCAGAGACCCTTGCTATTCACGCCATTTTCGCCATCTTCAGAGTTTACTCATCTTTCATCTTCATCTCCATTTTCGACCATATTTTTAGAGACAAAAAGAGAACGAGTTCTTGAGCCATTTTCGCCCATATTTTCAGAGATAACCCATCTAATCATCATCAATTCTAGGTATGTTTTCATCTATTGTAGGTATGTTTTTAACGCCATGTTCGCCCATATTTTCAGAGATAACTCATCCAATATTCATCAATTCTAGGTATGTTTTCAATTTTCAGAGATAATTTTTAAATTCTTCTTCATCTTCGAGAATGGCGTGGATTTTTGAAATTTTTTTTGTACTATTTCCATGTTTTTGTACTATTTCCATTTTGAGATTTTTGAGATTATATTTCAAAATTTTCAGAGATAATTTTCACCCATATTTCCATTTTTAAATTCTATGCTTTGTGATTTTTTAATTTTCCATTTTTAAATTTTCAGAGATAATTTTCGCCCATCTTCGAGAATGGCGTGGATTTTTGAGATTTTTTTTGTACTATTTCCACTTTTTGTACTGTTTCCATTCTTCTTCATCTATTGGTGTTATAATTTTTAAATAGGTCTTGAAAATGTCTAATTTGAATAAAGGAGGTGGTGCTAGGCAGCCTAAATCAACCAATTCTGTGAAACATCGGGCTCCTATGCCGCAGACTTCGTTGGTGAAGATAGAGACGGAGGATGGAATATAAGTCCATTTTTAATCTGAATTTACATATACCCGGAATCATAAAGCGTACTTTTGGATTCATAAAGGCATAGATTTGGTGTTATATATGGTATTATATCATATTTTGAAATGACATACATTTTCGATTATAATAGTATACATTTAGTGTTATAGTATAATAGTTTTGGAATCATAAAGGCATGGTTTTGGAAACATAAAGTCATAGTTTTGGAATCATAAAGGCATAGTTTTGGTGTTATATTATAACAGTTTTGGTGTTATATGTGCTTATAGATACAATTGGGATATGATTCTATACATTATGTGTTATTGTTTTGGTGTTATATGTGAAATTCGACATTATATTTGGTGTTATATATGGTATTATATCATATTTTGAAATTGCATACATTTTGGATTATAATAGTATACATTTGGTCTTATAGTATAATAGTTTTGGAATCATAAAGACATAGTTTTGGAAACATAAAGTCATAGTTTTGGAATCATAAAGTCATAGTTTTGGTGTTATTATAGTATATTTTGAAATGGAATACTGTTGGGATTCTATACATTTGGTGTCATGGTTTTGGTGTTATATGTGATATTCATTTGGGATTATAATGTGTTATATTCTGAAATATAATAATAGATATTTGGCATTATATTTTCTGTTTTCTGTTTGGGATGTATAATATAAACAATGTTTTGTTTTCTTATCAGTTTGAATAAAAACATATATACTAATTGCAAACCTCATATGTTCATGATACTTGAGAAAGAACGCATAGAATTAACCTTACGCGCACAAATTTAAATTATATTTTACCCTATTACAACTTTCTAAATATAGTAAGTGGTAAGTAGGGGTTGAACCCACATAGATTGTGATTACTAGTTTTAAAGATATACTTCTAATTTACTTTACTACTCTAAGAAATTATGTTTAGTAAAAAGATGGGGGGAAAATGAGTTTTGATTACACTACTTAAAACTTAAAAATAAAATAAACCTTAAAAATAAAATATGTAAAGTGAATAAGAGAGTAAATCAAATAGAGAAAGTAGTAGCAACATGTATTTTAGTCATTGGCAAGATTATATCTAATTATTGATTAATTACAACTTTTATATGAATAGGCGGCTGTAAGATTTATAGTACCCTCGTAAACCCCTTGTTAACCCTTTTATATTAGCTTACTATTTGTACCCAAGATAGTAAAGCCCTAGTGTTCATTAATCCGGTTTTAATGAATTGACTGCTTTATTTTTAGGAAGACTTCACCAACTATTAAATTTAATTAAGAAGATACCCTATAACCCAACTAAATTTAATATTATGTAAACTCTAATAATAAAACTAGATGCAGTTATTATTACTAGTTGTTTCTTTAATAAAAATAACTAAACAAAGTTTAATTAGTTTTAAAACATTAACTTATACAAGAATAATTAAGTGTACCCAACAAAATTAATCTTATATAAATTTAGAGATAAAAACTAGTTTACATAATTACTCAATAACAAAGTTGTATAAGTTAAAGACCTATTTCAAATCTCATAAAAATAATATGCGAAGACATTAATACATGTTACTACAAAATAATTTACTCAAAGTTAAACATGACAAAATATACTTAGTAGTAGTATATTACCCTACATAAACTGTTTGTTGGTTGGAGGTTACAAGTATTTATAGAAGAATGAATTCGAAAAAGACAAAATACACAACTTGTTGCTAGATGTAGAATTTATAGTAGGCAAATTGTTCAAGTAAGTGAAGTAGACCACTGGAAGACATGCACCGCCATAGTCATTGTCCTTCATTAATTATTTTGCATCCCAAGGAATAGTTTAGCTGTATTTATAATTTTCCAGCCGGTTTCAACTGCTGATTTAGCATTGATACAATCTGAATTAGTTGTTTTACGGAACATAAATGTTGTAGAACTTTTGGAGTAGATGTCCGTAGCATTGTTACCAGGATCGAGGTACGATTCGGGTCGCGGAACGGGATCGGGATCGCAATTCTCTAGTGTTAGAAATTTGAGGTGGGATCGATACGATTTTGGTACGTGTTTTTAAGGGTCGCGGGTCGATTTATTCCGGATCGAGGTACAATTTTGGGTCGATTACTTTAAAATGAAGTATTTTCTACATTAAAAGTAAGATAATTGACAAGTCAAAAAATAAAAAAATAAAAAAATAAATAAAAGGATAGACCACAGTCACATTTAGTTTCATTTCCTAAAGACCAAGTTTTAATATGTTATGTTTAAAAATGGGCTTTAAACATTTGGCATCTCAAAGGCCCAAACCTAAAACTATTATTATTTTAAAACAAAAGAAAAAAACCCTAAGAAACTAAAAGATGGCGGCTGAAGTGCTGAACTGAATCAGTTCATCTTCATCAATGGAATTCACCATTTCTCCATTGATGCCGATTTAAATACTCATGAATGGTAATTTTGTTTTCTTTTCTTTTTTTTTTTTCCAATTTCTCTCTTTTCTTTCCTTCTCTTTTCTCCTTCCTGTTCTCTTTTCTCCTTCCTGTCCTCTACTCTTTTTCTTCTTTTGTCTTCATTATTCTTGCTATTTGATTAAGTTTTAAGGCTATGATTGGATCGACTGAAAATAACAAACCAGATCGCGTCCCCAACCGATCCAGGCTACACTGGTCCGTAGTCTCAAAAAACGTCTGATTTGGAGTCCGTATGAGTGAGATATGACCATTTCAAAACTTGTGTGTCAAATACTTTGCGAATTAGGATTTTTCTTCTTTCGGCTCTAATTTTGTCGTTTCGTCCAACTTTATTTTTAATCAAAAAATCCTACAAAATGTCACTAAAATTATATAAGTGTAGAGATTTATTCATAAATTAAATATTCACTAAAATTTAAATATTATTTAATAAACGTAATAAAATTATACGTAAAGAGGAATAAAAATAATATACTTTTAGCACTTAACAAATTCCCCCACACTTATCCTTTGATCGTCCTCGATCAAATTAAGTCTTTTAATAATATTAACCATTATCGAATTTGCATTTAGCATATGCAACAAGCCATTTAAACCCCTAGGTTACCCCCTAGCGGACGAGTTATGATCTCTTGAAGGTTTACAGAAGATATACCCACAACATCTCAAAATTCTCTTCCAAGAATATCTTTTTATAAAAGTATGACTAATTTTAAAAGTATTTTTTTATTGATTAGAAAGAAACATAATGTCTAGTTATATTACCAAATTCACACATAATCATATAGTCCTATTGAAACCCATAAATATTCAACAAACTAATAGAAAATGTTATGCATCTTTAAACTTGTAATATCCGATCTTTTAATCCTTATGTTTTTTTCTCATGATATCACAATTTTCAAACCAAGTTATTACATGGTATTAGAAATCCATTGGTTGATCACTCTTCGATATTAAATAACACCATATTTTTGTTTTCGTTTCGAACTTCTCCGTTCATAATTTTAACATTGTCCTTTTTGGACCTACTTATGCCCCTCTTGAGCCATGATCTACCAATAGGATATATATAAGATTGATTTTGACCTATTGGCACAAGGTTTTCCTTGTTTTTCACATCAGTTATACATTTTTTCTTTCCCCTTTTTTCTTTTCATTTTTTATTCTTTTTTTTTCACTTCATATTTCATCCTCTTCATCATTCAAGTATTGGATTATGGTGTTATTTAGAAGAGATCCTTTCAACATAGATGTCGTAGTAAACGAGTAAAAACTTCATAGTATGTGTGATACATAAATTACATTAAATTTAATTTTAATTAATTTTTGTTTATTTTAGGCTACAAGTTGCATAACATTAAATATTAGTGAATTGAAACTCATGAATACTTATAACCAATATGATGTAGGTGAACTAAAATAATATAAAAATATATAAATATTCTTACAATTAATTTTTTTTACAAGTCAATAAGTCATACAATTATTATTATTTTATAGGAGAATTTTGATTTATATGTATTTACCTCCCCCTCCCCCACACTTAAATCTTACATTATCCTTAATGTAATCCATTTTATATGTAATTTTTTTATGAAGCAAGAAAACTCGAAAGATTTAATTTAAACAGACATAATACTGAATATAAAAATAGAAATTAAATACGTTAAAAATACTTCCCTTGGGTTGCCTCCCAAGCAGTGCCTCTATTTAATTGTCTATGGCTAGACTTCGTAAGTAGCTGGAGCATTGCATAAACCAAAAGGCATTCGACGATATGCATATGTTCCAAAAGGACAAGTAAAAGCTGTTTTTTCTTGATCTTCATGAGCAATGGCAATTTGATTATACCAAGAATATCCATCTAAAAAAACAATAATGAGAACGTCCTATTAAACGCTCTAACATTTGATCAATTAAAAGGTAGAGGAAAATGATCTTTTCTAGTTGCTGCATTTAATTTTCTATAATCTATGCAAACTCTCCATCCATTTTGTACTCTAGTTGGAACTAATTCACCTTCTTTATTTTCTACCACAGTTAATCCTGTTTTCTTAGGTACCACATGTATAGGACTAACCCACTCTGAATCTGAAATAGGGTAAATAACTCCGGCACGAAGAAGTTTAAGAATTTCCATTTTAACAACTTCCATCATAGGAGGATTTAAACGGCGTTGTGTTTCTCTAGAAGGTTTAGGTCCTTCTTCTAAGTTAATTTTATGCATACAAATGCCTCTAATATCAGATAACGTCCATTCTATTGCCATTTTATTTTCTTTTAAAAAATTAATCAATCTTTCTTCTTGAGACTCATTAAGATTATTTACAATTATAACAGGTAATTTTTCACCTTTCTCCAAATAAACATATTCAAGATGCTTCGGTAATGGTTTCAATTCTAAATCAGGAGAAATTTCAATAGATGGTTTAACTTGATCTAATAGTGGATTAGTACTAGAAGTTGAAGTATCTAACCATGAAAGGTTTTCATGATAATCCTCCTCACAAGCAAGACTTATTAAATCAATATTTATTTCTTTTAAACCATAACATAAAGATGCATATAAACCGTCATATAAATCATACTCAATTGCATCCTCAATGCATGAATCAATAACATCAATTGTACAAATAGAAGAAATTTCATTAAATGAGTGTTTCATAGCCTCATAGATGTTAAAGAATATTTTGTCACCGTCAAACTCCATGGAAAGTGTACCATTGTGTACATCTATAATGGTTTTAGCAGTTCTCATGAATGGTCTTCCTAATAATATATGAGATAAATTAGATAATTGGCTATAGTCATCTTCCATTTTAAGCACATAAAAAACTACTGGAAATATCAAATCCTTAACTGATTGAACTGTAATTCCAGTCGGTTGTAAAGGTCCTACATCTAAAGAGGTGTATATAGACTTAGGCATGACATTAATTGATCATCCTAAACCTAACATGCATTTATCAATCATCGAATTTCCAATAGTACATGGAATTGCAAAAACTCTAGGATCTTTTTGTTTTGGTGGGAGTTTTCTTTGAATAACAGCATTAACATGCTCATCTTCTTTTAATGCTGGACATGCATCAGTCGCATGCCCATAATTTAAACATATACCACAAGATTTTACTTGAGCAGTTAAATTATTTTGAACAAGTTTGTCAAATATGTTTGTTAATGCAGATAATTGATGTTCAACTGAACTGGAATTACTCATATCAACTTTTTTAACATTTTCTTGTCTTGTAAAAAATGATTGAGTATTACCAGTCATATTAGCTATTAAATTTCGTGCTTCTTGAGGAGTTTTATCTACTAGAGCACCACCACTAGCTGCATCTATCATAGCACGTTCATGAAGAATAAGTCCATAAAAATATTAAATTAAGAGTTGTTCAGGAATTTGATGATGAGGACAACTAGCACATAATCTTTTAAAACGTTCCCAATACTCATATAAAGTTTCACCAGAAAATTGACGAATATCACAAATTTCCTTTCTTATGGAAGCGACTCTAGAAGCTGGAAAATATTTTTCTAAGAATAACGATTGTATATCAGTCCAAGTAGTGATAGATCCAGGTGATAAATAATACAACCAATCCTTAGCCGTATCTTGTAAACTAAATGGAAAAGCCTGTAATTTAATTATATCCTCTTCTATATTTTCAAGTTTCATTGTACTACAAACAACATGAAATTCTTTTAAGTGACGATGAGGATCTTCACCAGGTAAATCACAAAATACAGGTAATAATTGAATAAATCCTGAGTGTAGTTTAAATGGAGTAGTAATTTCAGGAAACACAATACATAAAGGTTGATCATCAAAAGTTGGAGCTACAAGCTCCTTCAAAGATTGATTAGCCATATTAAAATAGTTAAGAACAATCTCACCAGATGATGTAGCTAGGTTGAAAAATTCTTCAAGTGAGAATATGTGTTCCTCTTCTTTTGATTCTTCGCCAATCACCTTTCCATCTCTTAGTTTCATAAACTATACTTTTATGCTTTTTGAAAAATTTGATTTGAAAAATGCAAAAGAAAATAGTAATAGATAATAAAAATAAATTAAGGAGTAACTTTAATAGTAATTTTGACACAATCCCCGGCAACGGCGCCAAAAATTTTCATGACGCTGTCGCCTGCGCACAAATTTAAATTATATTTTACCCTATTAACCTTTCTTAATATAGTAAGTGGTAAGTAGGGGTTGAACCCACATAGATTGTGATTACTAGTTTTAAAGATATACTTCTAATTTACTTTACTACTCTAAGAAATCATGTTTAGTAAAAAGATGGGGGAAAAATGAGTTTTGATTACACTACTTAAAACTTAAAAATAAAATAAACCTTAAAAATAAAATATGTAAAGTGAATAAGAGAGTAAATCAAATAGAGAAAGTAGTAGCAACATGTATTTTAGTCATTGGCAAGATTATATCTAATCATTGATTAATTACAACTTTTATATGAATAGGCGGCTATAAGATTTATAGTACCCTCGTAAACCCCTTGTTAACCCTTTTATATTAGCTTACTATTTGTCCCCAAGATAGTAAAGCCCTAGTGTTCATTAATCCGGTTTTAATGAATTGACTGCTTTAATTTTAGGAAGACTTCACCAACCATTAATTTTAATTAAGAAGATACCTATAACCCAACTAAATTTAATATTATGTAAACTCTAATAATAAAAATAGATGCAGCTATTATTACTAGTTGTTTCTTTAATAAAAATAACTAAACAAAGTTTAATTAATTTTAAAACATTAACTTATACAAGAATAATTAGGTTTACCCAACAAAATTAATCTTATATAAATTTAGAGATAAAAACTAGTTTACATAAATACTCAATAACAAAGTTGTATAAGTTAAAGACCTATTTCAAATCTCATAAAAATAATATGCGAAGACTTTAATACATGTTACTACAATATAATTTACTCAAAGTTAAACATGACAAAACATGGAGAATAAGAAAATTCATTAAGAAAATAATTTTGTAATACAAAAGTGAAAACTTACAAATATATTTTTCTATCTTTGCTTTCTCTCTACTTAGTAGTAGTATATTGCCCTACATAAACTATTTGTTGGTTGGAGTTTACAAGTATTTATAGAAGAATGAATTAGGAAAAGACAAAATACACAACATGTTGCTAGATGTAGAATTTATAGTAGGCACATTGTTCAAGTAAGTGAAGTTGACGATATATATATATATATATATATATATATATATATATATACATATATATATATATATATATATATATATATATGTATATATATATATATATATATATATATATATGTATATATATATATATATATGTATATATATATATATATATATATGTATATATATATATATATATATATATATATATATATATGTATATATATATATATATATATATATATATATATATATATATGTATATATATATATATATATATGTATATGTATATATATATATATTATATATATATATATATATATATATATATATATATATATATATATATAATAAAAATAAAAAACCCAAAAAACACTCTAGAGAGAGAAGCTCCCAAGAAAACCTGCGAACACTGTGTTGCCGGTTCAATTGCAGCGTTCTTTGGCCGCCGGCCAACATCTCCTCTAGGTCATGGTAGGTAGAGGGCGAGGGGGAAGAGGAGGGCGAGGTGGTGGTAGGGTCTCAACTGTACAAACCAGAAGCAGTTCGGACCAGCAAGAAGCGACTCCAAATCCTGCTGAGACAATGTCGAAGAACAATGACACTCCAATTGAAAGGGGAACTGAAAATACTGAAGTGGGAGGCGAAATTGAAGAAGGGTCGAAAACCCAATTGGAATCTTTGAGGAAGCAATTTAATCAATTGAAGGTATTACTTGATAGATTAGACAGTAACAAGCCTAGGGTTCCTGAAATTAATGAACCAAACAAGCATCAACAAAAGGAGGAAGCTTTGAAGGAGATGCAGCAAGTAGAAGAGGAAAGTGAAGATGGAAAAGACACTCAATTAGAAGAACTGAAGCATCAAATTGCCCAATTGAAAGATAAATTCGATGCTCTGGACAGAAACAAGCAAGGCAGCAAGCTGACTTCAATGGATAGCACAGCCACGGGGAGATCTACTACAACTTGGAAGGACAAATTGATGCCTAAACCATCACAAAAAGGTATGCCATTAAAGTTTGTCCCTCCTTGTATAGATAATGGTAGTCCTATTGTTGAATTGAGCACAATTGATCTTAAGGAACTTGTCAATGAATGGGAAAAAGCATTGGTGTTTTATGCAGTTGGGGAAAAACCAAACCCGGAAATAGTTAGAGGATTCATTCGAAAACATTGGAACCATATCACAATGCCGACCATTTACCACCATGATGATGGGTACTTTCTTTTGAAATTTCAAAATGAAAATGAAGTTAGGGATATTTTGTGCTCTAGGCCTTACTTTTTGGGAAGAACACCTGTGATAGTTAAAGAATGGAGTACTAATTTTGATTTTTATGAGGAAGTCCTTAGAGTCATTCCAGTTTGGTTTCGTTTACCAAAGCTACCTTTGCACTGTTGGGGAGAAGAGTCTCTAAGTCGTATTGTGAGCGTGATTGGAGTACCATTATATGCCGATGATTGCACCTCAAAACAGTTACGGGTCTCCTATGCGCGGGTTTTGGTTGAAGTTGACATCACCAAGCCTCTAGTGAAGCATGTTAGAATTAGAGATAGCAATGGGAAGGAATTTGAGCAACTAGCTGTTCCGGAGTGGTACCTTTACTATTGTGCTAAATGCCACAAAGTTGGGCATGTGTGCAAAGACAAAAACAGAAGCGAGGGAACCCAGCAGCACTCAAAGCGGGCAGATTCTGATACGGATAAAAATGACAACGGGGTAGCAATTATTGAACATCCGGATAGATCCCAGCAGCATGAAAAGGGTCAGCAGCATAAGGAGACAACATGGACGGTTGTGAAGAAGAATAAAGCAGCCAGGAGAACAAATAATGATACAGTTGAGCATAGGTCAGATCAGCAGCTGAGCACCAATGAATGTGAGGGAATGATCGATCATGAGACCTCTAAAGAAAGGGGCGGGATCCCTACAAATCCCTCCAGTGATAAATGATCCTTCTTTCATGGAATGTAAGGGGTTTAAACAACCCAAGCAAAATAAAGGAGATTAGAAAGTACGTGGAAAAAAATCATATAGGGATGGTGGGTCTTCTTGAAACAAAAGTGAAAAAGTATAAAGCGGAGATTCTTCAGAGAAAATTTGGGAATCAGTGGAGTTGGGAAACTAATTATGAGCATCACAATAATGGGGAGAGTGTGGATCGGTTGGAGAAAAAGCCAGTGTTTTGTGGATCTTATCAGGAGACATACGCAATTCATAGCAGTCCAAGTTCAGACATAGCAGCATGTTAGATTTATGGTTGTATTCATCTACGGGTTGCACATGATGACTGATCGAAAAGAACTGTGGACCGAATTACGTACCCTCAACAACCAACAACCTATACTCTTCATTGATGACTTCAACGCAATCTATAATGTCGACCAAAGGCAGGGGTCCCGGCCATCTACATATGAAATCCATGACATGAACAGTTGGATGGAAGATGAGTCTCTGCAGGCTCTAAAAGAAGTTGGGCACATGTACTCCTGGACGAACAGAGAAGAAGGGCAGAATAGAATCAGTTCAAAAATTGATCATGCCATAGGAAACCTTGCTTGGATGAATTGTTTCGCCTCTATCCCAGTGCTTTATGACAATGCCAAAACCTCTGACCATAGCCCCCTAATGGTCAAGTTAAATCAGAATCCTCCAAGTACCAAAAAGCCTTTCAAATTCCTGAACTATTTGGTGGATCACCCGGAATTCATGGCAAGGGTTGGAAAAGCTTGGAACAAGGATACTACCGGAACGGGATGCGAGACAATTTGGAGGAAATTGCAAAATGTGAAACAGGAACTCAAGCATATTCACTCGCTGGAATTCAAAGGCATTCAACATAAGTTGAATTTGTACGAGGGGGAGCTCGAGGAGGTCCAAACTAGTCTCCAAGAGGACCCCTCAAACAGCAAGCTTATTGCCAAAAGAGAAAAGTGTTTTGCAGAAGCTTAGATATTGGAGGAAAATAAATGTAGTGGCCTTGCAACAAAAATCCAGAATCACTTGGCTCAAGCATGGAGACGAAAGCACTGCTTATTTCCATGCAGCCATCAAAGAGAGACAAGCCTTGAATGGCATATATGAGTTATGGGACACAGAGGGAAAGCACCTAACAAAACAAGAAGAAATAGAAGAAGAAATTGTGGGGTTCTACAAAAAGCTTCAAGGGACAACTACTAGCTCGCTAAGGGATATTGATAGGGTGAGTATGCGCAAAGGGGCTCAATTGAATATGGAAGAGGCCAATTGCCTGATCTAAGAGGTATCTGAAGATGAAATAAGGCTAGCTGTGTTTGGCATAAACGACAACAAAGCCCCAGGCATTGATGGCTTCAATGCAAAATTCTTCAAGGCAACATGGCATATCATCAAGGAAGACATTTGTGCTGCAGTCAAACAGGTCTTCAATGATGGTGAGCTCTTTCCTCCTGTCAACTGCACTACCTTAACCCTCATTCCAAAGAAGAGCAACGCTAGTAATATGGGAGAGTACAGGCCCATTGCCTGCTGTAATGTTCTTTACAAGATCATATCCAGAATCCTCACCCAGAGACTACAAAGGGTCATTAGCAAGGTTGTGGATCTACCCCAATCTGGTTTCATCCCGGGGAGGCAAATTTCAGATAACATCCTGCTCGCTACAGAAATCATTAAAGGGTACAACAGAAAGAATAACAGGCCCAGTTGTATGGTGAAAGTGGATCTCAAGAAAGCCTATGACTCTCTAGACTGGCATTTTTTCAAGAATGTTATGGAAGAGATGGGGTTCCCCCCAAGATTTGTCAAATGGATCATGTGCTGTGTGACCACAGTCTCCTTTTCCATCCTCGTTAATGGGGTTCCCCTCAAGCCATTCAAAGCTGCGAAAGGGCTACGACAAGGTGACCCTCTATCTCCATACCTTTTTGCTATTGGAATGGAATACTTGTCTAGACTCATGGGAAATCTGAAGAACAACAAGCAATTCAAATTTCATCCCAGATGCAGTAAAGTCAACTTCACCCACCTTATGTTCGCGGATGATCTGCTTATGTTTTGCGGTGGAGATATCAACTCAGTAAAGGCCATGATGGATACCTTTAATTACTTCTCTTCGGCTTCTGGTCTGCAGGCAAACCCAAGTAAAAGCAATGTGTACACAACGGGCATCTCAGAGCAAACCCATTCCGATATTGTTCAATTTCTGCAAATGGAAGAGGGCTCCTTTCC
>JPXE02000113.1:38645-53499 GCA_000753965.2 Amaranthus hypochondriacus | reverse complement strand
AGTAATGAACAAGGATTAATGATCAATGAACAATGCACAATGAACAATGAATGATGAACAAGGATCGATGATCTCTGAAATTTGAACGATGAAACAATGAAAACAGATCAAAATCAATGAACAATGAACGATGAATAATCATAAAGATCAACGATCCATGAACGATTAACAATGAATCAATAAAAAATAGTTACTGATGAACAATGAGCATGGATCAATGAACAATGAACAATGATCGCTGAACAATAAAACTGAAGCAATGAACAAGGATCAATGAACAATGAATAAGAACGATGAACAATGAACAAGGATCAATGATCAATGACAACGAATGATGAACAATGAATCATGAGTGATGAACAAGGAACAAGGATTAATGATCAATGATCTAAGAACAATGAACAATGAATGATGAATAAGGATCCATGATCAATGAAAAGTGAACAAAGAACAATGAATTATAAATAATGAACGAGGAACAATGAGCAATGACAATGGATGATAAACAATGAACAAGGATCAATGAACAATGAACGATGAACAGTAAATGATAACTAATGAACAAGGATTAATGATCAATGAACAATGCACAATGAACAATGAATGATGAACAAGAACCGATGATCTCTGAAATTTGAACGATGAACAATTAAACAAGATCAAAATCAATGAACAATGAACATTGAACAATGAACAAGGATCAATGATCCATGAACGATTAACAATGATCAATGAATAAACAGTTAATGATGA
Source organism: Amaranthus hypochondriacus (assembly GCA_000753965.2). Classification (NCBI taxonomy): domain Eukaryota; kingdom Viridiplantae; phylum Streptophyta; class Magnoliopsida; order Caryophyllales; family Amaranthaceae; genus Amaranthus; species Amaranthus hypochondriacus. The sequence goes on along the minus strand of JPXE02000113.1, from coordinate 52,746 downwards.
ACAATGAACATGGATCAATGATCAATGAACAATGAACCGCTGAACAATGAAAGCTGAACAATGACAAGGATTGATGAATAATGAATAAGAAACGATGAACAATGAACAGGATCAATGATTAATGAGCAACGAATGATGAACAATGAACATGAGTGATGAACAAGGAACAAGGATTAATGATCAATGATCTATGAAAAAAGGACTTATGATCATTGAACAATGCAAGATGAACACGAATGATGAACAAGGATCGATGATCTCTGAAAATTGAACGAGGAACAATCAACAAGGATCAATGATCGATGAACGATTCAAAAATCAATGAATAAACAGTTAATGATGAACAATGAACATGGATCAATGATCAATGAACAATGAACGCTGAACAATTAAAGCTGAACAATGAACAATGATCAATGAATAATGAACATAAACGATGAACAATGAACAAGGATCAATGATCAATGAACAACGAATGATGAACAATGAATCATGAGTGATGAACAAGGAACAAGGATTAATGATCAATGATCTAAGAACAATGAACAATGAATGTTGAATAAGGATCCATGATCAATGAAAAGTGAACAAAGAACAATGAATTATAAATAATGAACAATGAACAATGAACTATGAACATGAGCAATGAGCAATGGATGATAAACAATGAACAAGGATCAATGAACAATGAACGATGAACAGTAAATGATAACTAATGAACAAGGATTAATGATCAATGAACAATGCACAATGAACAATGAATGATGAACAAGAATCGATGATCTCTGAAATTTGAACGATGAACAATTAAACAAGATCAAAATCAATGAACAATGAACAATGAACAATGAACAAGGATCAATGATCCATGAACGATTAACAATGATCAATGAATAAACAGTTAATGATGAACAATGAACATGGATCAATGATTAATGAACAATGAACGCTGAACAATAAAAGCTGAACAATGACCAAGGATTGATGAATAATGAATAAGAAACGATGAACAATGAACAAGGATCAATGATCAATGAGCAAAGAATAATGAACAATGAACCATGAGTGATGAAAAAGGAACAAGGATTAATGATCAATGATCTATGAAAAAGGACTTATGATCATTGAACAATGCAAGATGAACAACGAATGATGAACAAGGATCGATGATCTCTGAAATTTGAACGAGGAACAATCAACAAGGATCAATGATCGATGAACGATTCAAATAATCAATGAATAAACAGTTAATGATGAACAATGAACATGGATCAATGATCAATGAACAATGAACGCTGAACAATTAAAGCTGAACAATGAACAATGATCAATGAATAATGAACCATAAACGATGAACAATGAACAAGGATCAATGATCAATGAACAACGAATGATGAACAATGAATCATGAGTGATGAACAAGGAACAAGGATTAATGATCAATGATCTAAGAACAATGAACAATGAATGATGAATAAGGATCCATGATCAATGAAAAGTGAACAAAGAACAATGAATTATAAATAATGAACGATGAACAATGAGCAATGAGCAATGGATGATAAACAATGAACAAGGATCAATGAACAATGAACGATGAACAGTAAATGATAACTAATGAACAAGGATTAATGATCAATGAACAATGCACAATGAACAATGAATGATGAACAAGAACCGATGATCTCTGAAATTTGAACGATGAACAATTAAACAAGATCAAAATCAATGAACAATGAACATTGAACAATGAACAAGGATCAATGATCCATGAACGATTAACAATGATCAATGAATAAACAGTTAATGATGAACAATGAACATGGATCAATGATCAATGAACAATGAACGCTGAACAATGAAAGCTGAACAATGACCAAGGATTGATGAATAATGAATAAGAAACGATGAACAATGAACAGGGATCAATGATCAATGAGCAACGAATGATGAACAATGAACCATGAGTGATGAACAAGGAACAAGGATTAATGATCAATGATCTATGAAAAAGGACTTATGATCATTGAACAATGCAAGATGAACAACGAATGATGAACAAGGATCGATGATCTCTGAAATTTGAACGAGGAACAATCAACAAGGATCAATGATCGATGAACGATTCAAATAATCAATGAATAAACAGTTAATGATGAACAATGAACATGGATCAATGATCAATGAACAATGAACGCTGAACAATTAAAGCTGAACAATGAACAATGATCAATGAATAATGAACCATAAACGATGAACAATGAACAAGGATCAATGATCAATGAACAACGAATGATGAACAATGAATCATGAGTGATGAACAAGGAACAAGGATTAATGATCAATGATCTAAGAACAATGAACAATGAATGTTGAATAAGGATCCATGATCAATGAAAAGTGAACAAAGAACAATGAATTATAAATAATGAACAATGAACAATGAACTATGAACAATGAGCAATGAGCAATGGATGATAAACAATGAACAAGGATCAATGAACAATGAACGATGAACAGTAAATGATAACTAATGAACAAGGATTAATGATCAATGAACAATGCACAATGAACAATGAATGATGAACAAGAATCGATGATCTCTGAAATTTGAACGATGAACAATTAAACAAGATCAAAATCAATGAACAATGAACAATGAACAATGAACAAGGATCAATGATCCATGAACGATTAACAATGATCAATGAATAAACAGTTAATGATGAACAATGAACATGGATCAATGATCAATGAACAATGAACGCTGAACAATAAAAGCTGAACAATGACCAAGGATTGATGAATAATGAATAAGAAACGATGAACAATGAACAAGGATCAATGATCAATGAGCAAAGAATATGAACAATGAACCATGAGTGATGAAAAAGGAACAAGGATTAATGATCAATGATCTATGAAAAAGGACTTATGATCATTGAACAATGCAAGATGAACAACGAATGATGAACAAGGATCGATGATCTCTGAAATTTGAACGAGGAACAATCAACAAGGATCAATGATCGATGAACGATTCAAATAATCAATGAATAAACAGTTAATGATGAACAATGAACATGGATCAATGATCAATGAACAATGAACGCTGAACAATTAAAGCTGAACAATGAACAATGATCAATGAATAATGAACCATAAACGATGAACAATGAACAAGGATCAATGATCAATGAACAACGAATGATGAACAATGAATCATGAGTGATGAACAAGGAACAAGGATTAATGATCAATGATCTAAGAACAATGAACAATGAATGTTGAATAAGGATCCATGATCAATGAAAAGTGAACAAAGAACAATGAATTATAAATAATGAACAATGAACAATGAACTATGAACAATGAGCAATGAGCAATGGATGATAAACAATGAACAAGGATCAATGAACAATGAACGATGAACAGTAAATGATAACTAATGAACAAGGATTAATGATCAATGAACAATGCACAATGAACAATGAATGATGAACAAGAATCGATGATCTCTGAAATTTGAACGATGAACAATTAAACAAGATCAAAATCAATGAACAATGAACAATGAACAATGAACAAGGATCAATGATCCATGAACGATTAACAATGATCAATGAATAAACAGTTAATGATGAACAATGAACATGGATCAATGATTAATGAACAATGAACGCTGAACAATAAAAGCTGAACAATGACAAGGATTGATGAATAATGAATAAGAAACGATGAACAATGAACAAGGATCAATGATCAATGAGCAAAGAATAATGAACAATGAACCATGAGTGATGAAAAAGGAACAAGGATTAATGATCAATGATCTATGAAAAAGGACTTATGATCATTGAACAATGCAAGATGAACAACGAATGATGAACAAGGATCGATGATCTCTGAAATTTGAACGAGGAACAATCAACAAGGATCAATGATCGATGAACGATTCAAATAATCAATGAATAAACAGTTAATGATGAACAATGAACATGGATCAATGATCAATGAACAATGAACGCTGAACAATTAAAGCTGAACAATGAACAATGATCAATGAATAATGAACCATAAACGATGAACAATGAACAAGGATCAATGATCAATGAACAACGAATGATGAACAATGAATCATGAGTGATGAACAAGGAACAAGGATTAATGATCAATGATCTAAGAACAATGAACAATGAATGATGAATAAGGATCCATGATCAATGAAAAGTGAACAAAGAACAATGAATTATAAATAATGAACGATGAACAATGAGCAATGAGCAATGGATGATAAACAATGAACAAGGATCAATGAACAATGAACGATGAACAGTAAATGATAACTAATGAACAAGGATTAATGATCAATGAACAATGCACAATGAACAATGAATGATGAACAAGAACCATGATCTCTGAAATTTGAACGATGAACAATTAAACAAGATCAAAATCAATGAACAATGAACATTGAACAATGAACAAGGATCAATGATCCATGAACGATTAACAATGATCAATGAATAAACAGTTAATGATGAACAATGAACATGGATCAATGATCAATGAACAATGAACGCTGAACAATGAAAGCTGAACAATGACCAAGGATTGATGAATAATGAATAAGAAACGATGAACAATGAACAGGGATCAATGATTAATGAGCAACGAATGATGAACAATGAACCATGAGTGATGAACAAGGAACAAGGATTAATGATCAATGATCTATGAAAAAGGACTTATGATCATTGAACAATGCAAGATGAACAACGAATGATGAACAAGGATCGATGATCTCTGAAATTTGAACGAGGAACAATCAACAAGGATCAATGATCGATGAACGATTCAAATAATCAATGAATAAACAGTTAATGATGAACAATGAACATGGATCAATGATCAATGAACAATGAACGCTGAACAATTAAAGCTGAACAATGAACAATGATCAATGAATAATGAACCATAAACGATGAACAATGAACAAGGATCAATGATCAATGAACAACGAATGATGAACAATGAATCATGAGTGATGAACAAGGAACAAGGATTAATGATCAATGATCTAAGAACAATGAACAATGAATGTTGAATAAGGATCCATGATCAATGAAAAGTGAACAAAGAACAATGAATTATAAATAATGAACAATGAACAATGAACTATGAACAATGAGCAATGAGCAATGGATGATAAACAATGAACAAGGATCAATGAACAATGAACGATGAACAGTAAATGATAACTAATGAACAAGGATTAATGATCAATGAACAATGCACAATGAACAATGAATGATGAACAAGAATCGATGATCTCTGAAATTTGAACGATGAACAATTAAACAAGATCAAAATCAATGAACAATGAACAATGAACAATGAACAAGGATCAATGATCCATGAACGATTAACAATGATCAATGAATAAACAGTTAATGATGAACAATGAACATGGATCAATGATCAATGAACAATGAACGCTGAACAATAAAAGCTGAATAATGACCAAGGATTGATGAATAATGAATAAGAAACGATGAACAATGAACAAGGATCAATGATCAATGAGCAAAGAATAATGAACAATGAACCATGAGTGATGAAAAAGGAACAAGGATTAATGATCAATGATCTATGAAAAAGGACTTATGATCATTGAACAATGCAAGATGAACAACGAATGATGAACAAGGATCGATGATCTCTGAAATTTGAACGAGGAACAATCAACAAGGATCAATGATCGATGAACGATTCAAATAATCAATGAATAAACAGTTAATGATGAACAATGAACATGGATCAATGATCAATGAACAATGAACGCTGAACAATTAAAGCTGAACAATGAACAATGATCAATGAATAATGAACCATAAACGATGAACAATGAACAAGGATCAATGATCAATGAACAACGAATGATGAACAATGAATCATGAGTGATGAACAAGGAACAAGGATTAATGATCAATGATCTAAGAACAATGAACAATGAATGATGAATAAGGATCCATGATCAATGAAAAGTGAACAAAGAACAATGAATTATAAATAATGAACGATGAACAATGAGCAATGAGCAATGGATGATAAACAATGAACAAGGATCAATGAACAATGAACGATGAACAGTAAATGATAACTAATGAACAAGGATTAATGATCAATGAACAATGCACAATGAACAATGAATGATGAACAAGGATCGATGATCTCTGAAATTTGAACGATGAACAATGAAAACAGATCAAAATCAATGAACAATGAACGATGAATAATCATAAAGGATCAACGATCCATGAACGATTAACAATGAATAATAAATAAATAGTTACTGATGAACAATGAGCATGGATCAATGAACAATGAACAATGATCGTTGAACAATGAAAACTAAGCAATGAACAAGGATCAATGAACAATGAATAAGGAACGATGAACAATGAACAAGGATCAATGATCAATGAACAACGAATGATGAACAATGAATCATGAGTGATGAACAAAGAACAAGGATTAATGATCAATGATCTAAGAACAATGAACAATGAATGATGAATAAGGATCCATGATCAATGAAAAGTGAACAAAGAACAATGAATTATAAATAATGAACGATGAACAATGAGCAATGAGCAATGGATGATAAACAATGAACAAGGATCAATGAACAATGAACGATGAACAGTAAATGATAACTAATGAACAAGGATTAATGATCAATGAACAATGCACAATGAACAATGAATGATGAACAAGAACCGATGATCTCTGAAATTTGAACGATGAACAATTAAACAAGATCAAAATCAATGAACAATGAACATTGAACAATGAACAAGGATCAATGATCCATGAACGATTAACAATGATCAATGAATAAACAGTTAATGATGAACAATGAACATGGATCAATGATCAATGAACAATGAACGCTGAACAATGAAAGCTGAACAATGACCAAGGATTGATGAATAATGAATAAGAACGATGAACAATGAACAGGGATCAATGATTAATGAGCAACGAATGATGAACAATGAACCATGAGTGATGAACAAGGAACAAGGATTAATGATCAATGATCTATGAAAAAGGACTTATGATCATTGAACAATGCAAGATGAACAACGAATGATGAACAAGGATCGATGATCTCTGAAATTTGAACGAGGAACAATCAACAAGGATCAATGATCGATGAACGATTCAAATAATCAATGAATAAACAGTTAATGATGAACAATGAACATGGATCAATGATCAATGAACAATGAACGCTGAACAATTAAAGCTGAACAATGAACAATGATCAATGAATAATGAACCATAAACGATGAACAATGAACAAGGATCAATGATCAATGAACAACGAATGATGAACAATGAATCATGAGTGATGAACAAGGAACAAGGATTAATGATCAATGATCTAAGAACAATGAACAATGAATGTTGAATAAGGATCCATGATCAATGAAAAGTGAACAAAGAACAATGAATTATAAATAATGAACAATGAACAATGAACTATGAACAATGAGCAATGAGCAATGGATGATAAACAATGAACAAGGATCAATGAACAATGAACGATGAACAGTAAATGATAACTAATGAACAAGGATTAATGATCAATGAACAATGCACAATGAACAATGAATGATGAACAAGAATCGATGATCTCTGAAATTTGAACGATGAACAATTAAACAAGATCAAAATCAATGAACAATGAACAATGAACAATGAACAAGGATCAATGATCCATGAACGATTAACAATGATCAATGAATAAACAGTTAATGATGAACAATGAACATGGATCAATGATCAATGAACAATGAACGCTGAACAATAAAAGCTGAACAATGACCAAGGATTGATGAATAATGAATAAGAAACGATGAACAATGAACAAGGATCAATGATCAATGAGCAAAGAATAATGAACAATGAACCATGAGTGATGAAAAAGGAACAAGGATTAATGATCAATGATCTATGAAAAAGGACTTATGATCATTGAACAATGCAAGATGAACAACGAATGATGAACAAGGATCGATGATCTCTGAAATTTGAACGAGGAACAATCAACAAGGATCAATGATCGATGAACGATTCAAATAATCAATGAATAAACAGTTAATGATGAACAATGAACATGGATCAATGATCAATGAACAATGAACGCTGAACAATTAAAGCTGAACAATGAACAATGATCAATGAATAATGAACCATAAACGATGAACAATGAACAAGGATCAATGATCAATGAACAACGAATGATGAACAATGAATCATGAGTGATGAACAAGGAACAAGGATTAATGATCAATGATCTAAGAACAATGAACAATGAATGATGAATAAGGATCCATGATCAATGAAAAGTGAACAAAGAACAATGAATTATAAATAATGAACGATGAACAATGAGCAATGAGCAATGGATGATAAACAATGAACAAGGATCAATGAAACAATGAACGATGAACAGTAAATGATAACTAATGAACAAGGATTAATGATCAATGAACAATGCACAATGAACAATGAATGATGAACAAGGATCGATGATCTCTGAAATTTGAACGATGAACAATGAAAAAAGATCAAAATCAATGAACAATGAACGATGAATAATCATAAAGGATCAACGATCCATGAACGATTAACAATGAATAATAATAAATAGTTACTGATGAACAATGAGCATGGATCAATGAACAATGAACAATGATCGTTGAACAATGAAAACTAAGCAATGAACAAGGATCAATGAACAATGAATAAGGAACGATGAACAATGAACAAGGATCAATGATCAATGAACAACGAATGATGAACAATGAATCATGAGTGATGAACAAAGAACAAGGATTAATGATCAATGATCTAAGAACAATGAACAATGAATGATGAATAAGGATCCATGATCAATGAAAAGTGAACAAAGAACAATGAATTATAAATAATGAACGATGAACAATGAGCAATGAGCAATGGATGATAAACAATGAACAAGGATCAATGAACAATGAACGATGAACAGTAAATGATAACTAATGAACAAGGATTAATGATCAATGAACAATGCACAATGAACAATGAATGATGAACAAGAACCGATGATCTCTGAAATTTGAACGATGAACAATTAAACAAGATCAAAATCAATGAACAATGAACATTGAACAATGAACAAGGATCAATGATCCATGAACGATTAACAATGATCAATGAATAAACAGTTAATGATGAACAATGAACATGGATCAATGATCAATGAACAATGAACGCTGAACAATGAAAGCTGAACAATGACCAAGGATTGATGAATAATGAATAAGAAACGATGAACAATGAACAGGGATCAATGATTAATGAGCAACGAATGATGAACAATGAACATGAGTGATGAACAAGGAACAAGGATTAATGATCAATGATCTATGAAAAAGGACTTATGATCATTGAACAATGCAAGATGAACAACGAATGATGAACAAGGATCGATGATCTCTGAAATTTGAACGAGGAACAATCAACAAGGATCAATGATCGATGAACGATTCAAATAATCAATGAATAAACAGTTAATGATGAACAATGAACATGGATCAATGATCAATGAACAATGAACGCTGAACAATTAAAGCTGAACAATGAACAATGATCAATGAATAATGAACCATAAACGATGAACAATGAACAAGGATCAATGATCAATGAACAACGAATGATGAACAATGAATCATGAGTGATGAACAAGGAACAAGGATTAATGATCAATGATCTAAGAACAATGAACAATGAATGTTGAATAAGGATCCATGATCAATGAAAAGTGAACAAAGAACAATGAATTATAAATAATGAACAATGAACAATGAACTATGAACAATGAGCAATGAGCAATGGATGATAAACAATGAACAAGGATCAATGAACAATGAACGATGAACAGTAAATGATAACTAATGAACAAGGATTAATGATCAATGAACAATGCACAATGAACAATGAATGATGAACAAGAATCGATGATCTCTGAAATTTGAACGATGAACAATTAAACAAGATCAAAATCAATGAACAATGAACAATGAACAATGAACAAGGATCAATGATCCATGAACGATTAACAATGATCAATGAATAAACAGTTAATGATGAACAATGAACATGGATCAATGATTAATGAACAATGAACGCTGAACAATAAAAGCTGAACAATGACCAAGGATTGATGAATAATGAATAAGAAACGATGAACAATGAACAAGGATCAATGATCAATGAGCAAAGAATAATGAACAATGAACCATGAGTGATGAAAAAAGGAACAAGGATTAATGATCAATGATCTATGAAAAAGGACTTATGATCATTGAACAATGCAAGATGAACAACGAATGATGAACAAGGATCGATGATCTCTGAAATTTGAACGAGGAACAATCAACAAGGATCAATGATCGATGAACGATTCAAATAATCAATGAATAAACAGTTAATGATGAACAATGAACATGGATCAATGATCAATGAACAATGAACGCTGAACAATTAAAGCTGAACAATGAACAATGATCAATGAATAATGAACCATAAACGATGAACAATGAACAAGGATCAATGATCAATGAACAACGAATGATGAACAATGAATCATGAGTGATGAACAAGGAACAAGGATTAATGATCAATGATCTAAGAACAATGAACAATGAATGATGAATAAGGATCAATGATCAATGAAAAGTGAACAAAGAACAATGAATTATAACTAATGAACAATGAACAATGAACTATGAACAATGAGCAATGAGCAATGGATGATAAACAATGAACAAGGATCAATGAACAATGAACGATGAACAGTAAATGATAACTAATGAACAAGGATTAATGATCAATGAACAATGCACAATGAACAATGAATGATGAACAAGAATCGATGATCTCTGAAATTTGAACGATGAACAATTAAACAAGATCAAAATCAATGAACAATGAACAAGGATCAATGATCCATGAACGATTAACAATGATCAATGAATAAACAGTTAATGATGAACAATGAACATGGATCAATGATCAATGAACAATGAACGCTGAACAATGAAAGCTGAACAATGACCAAGGATTGATGAATAATGAATAATAAACGATGAACAATGAACAGGGATCAATGATCAATGAGCAACGAATGATGAACAATGAACCATGAGTGATGAACAAGGAACAAGGATTAATGATCAATGATCTATGAAAAAGGACTTATGATCATTGAACAATGCAAGATGAACAACGAATGATGAACAAGGATCGATGATCTCTGAAATTTGAACGAGGAGCAATCAACAAGGATCAATGATCCATGAACGATTCAAATAATCAATGAATAAACAGTTTATGATGATCAATGATCAATGAACAATGAACGCTGAACAATTAAAGCTGAACAATGAACAATGATCAATGAAACCATAAACGATGAACAATGAACAAGGATCAATGATCAATGAGCAACGAATGATGAACAATGAACCATGAATGATGAACAAGGAATAGGGATTAATGATCAATGATCTATGAACGATGAACAATGAATGATGAATAAGGATCCATGATCAATGAATATTGAACGATGAACAATGAACAAGGATCATTGAATAATGAACAATGAACAAGGATCATTGATTAATGAACAGTAAATGATGAGTAATGAACAACAATTAATGATCAATGAACAATGCACGATGAACAATGAATGATGAACAAGGATCGATGATCTCTGAAATTTGAACGATGAACAATGAAAAAAGATCAAAATCAATGAATAATGAACGATGAACAATCAACAAGGATCAATGATCCATGAACGATTAACAATGAACAATAAATAAATAGTTACTGATGAACAATGAACATGGATCAATGAACAATGAATAATGATCGCTGAACAATGAAAACTGAGCAATGAACAAGGATCAATGAACAATGAACAATGAACGATGACCAATGAACAAGGATCAATGATCAATGAACAACGAATGATGAACAATAAACCATGAGTGATGAACAAGGAACAAGGATTAATGATCAATGATCTAAGAACAATGAACAATGAATGATGAATAAGGATCCCTAATCAATGAATATTCAACGATGAACGATGAAGAAGGATCATTGATTAATGAACATTGAAAAGTGAACAAAGAACAATGAATTATAAATAATGAACAATTTACAATGAACGATGAACAATGAGCAATGAGCAATGGATAATAAAAAATCAACAAGCATCAATGAACAATGAACGATGACCAGTAAATGATGAGTAATGAACAAGGATTAATGATCAATGAACAATGCACAATGAATAATGAATGAGGAACAAGGATCGATGACCTCTGAAATTTGAACGATGAACAATGAAAAAAGATCAAAATCAATGAACAATGAACGATGAACAATCAACAAGGATCAATGATCCATGAACGATTAACAATGAACAATAAATAAATAGTTACTGATGAACAATGAACATGGATCAATGAACAATGAAGAATGATCGCTGAACAATAAAAACTGAGCAATGAACAAGGATCAATGAACAATGAATAAGGAACGATGAACAATGAACAAGGATCAATGATCAATGAACAACGAATGATGAAAACAATGAATCATGAGTGATGACAGGAACAAGGATTAATGATCAATGATCTAAGAACAATGAACAATGAATGTTGAATAAGGATCCATGATCAATGAAAAGTGAACAAAGAACAATGAATTATAAATAATGAACAATGAACAATGAACTATGAACAATGAGCAATGAGCAATGGATGATAAACAAGAACAAGATCAATGAACAATGACGATGAAAGTGTAAATGAATAACTAATGAACAAGGATTAATGATCAATGAACAATGCACAATGAACAATGAATGATGAACAAGAATCGATGATCTCTGAAATTTGAACGATGAACATTAAACAAGAATCAAATCAATGAACATATGAACAAGAACAATGAACAAGGATCAAATGATCCATGAACGATTAACAATGATCAATGAATAAACAGTTAATGATGAACAATGAACATGGATCAATGATTAATGAACAATGAACGCTGAACAATAAAAGCTGAACAATGACAAGGATTGATGAATAATGAATAAGAAACGATGAACAATGAACAAGGATCAATGATCAATGAGCAAGAATAATGAACAATGAACCATGAGTGATGAAAAAGGAACAAGGATTAATGATCAATGATCTATGAAAAAGACTTTATGAATCAATTTGAACAATGCAAGAAGAACAACGAATGATGAACAAGGATCGATGATCTCTGAAATTTGAACGAGGAACAATCAACAAGGATCAATGATCGATGAACGATTCAATAATCAATGAATAAACAGTTAATGATGAACAATGAACATGGATCAATGATCAATGAACAATGAACGCTACAATTAAAGCTGAACAATGAACAATGATCAATGAATAATGAACCATAAACGATGAACAATGAACCAAGGATCAATGATCAATGAACAACGAATGATGAACAATGAATACATGAGTGATGAAACAAGGACAAGATAATGATCAATGATCTAAGAACAATGAACAATGAATGATGAATAAGGATCAATGATCAATGAAAAGTGAACAAAGAACAATGATTTATAACTAATGAACAATGAAACATGAACTATGAACAATGAGCAATGAGCAATGGATGATAAACAATGAACAAGGATCAAATGAACAATTAACGATGAACAGTAAATGATAACTAATGAACAAGGATTAATGATCAATGAACAATGCACAATGAACAATGAATGATGAACAAGAATCGATGATCTCTGAAATTTGAACGATGAACAATTAAACAAGATCAAATCAATGAACAATGAACAAGGATCAATGATCCATGAACGATTAACAATGATCAATGAATAAACAGTTATGATGAACAATGAACATGGATCAATGATCAATGAACTAATGAACGCTGAACAATGAAAGCTGAA
>JPXE02000113.1:0-30304 GCA_000753965.2 Amaranthus hypochondriacus | reverse complement strand
TTCATCGATGCATTGTTCATTGATCATTAATCCCTTGTTCATTACTCATTCATTTACTGTTCATCGTTCATTGTTCATTGATCCTTGTTCATTTTTTATTATCATTGCTCATTGCTCATTGTTCATCGTTCATTGTTCATTGTTCAATATTTATAATTCATTGTTCTTTGTGCACTTTTCATTGTTCATTAATCAAGGATCGTTCTTCATTGTTCATCGTTGAATATTCATTGATCATGGATCCTTATTCATCATTCATTGTTCATTGTTCTTAGATCATTGATCATTATTCCTTGTTCCTTGTTCATCACTCATGGTTCATTGTTCATCATTCGTTGTTCATTGATCATTGATCCTTGTTCATTGCTCATCGTTCATTGTTCTTTGTTCATTGATCCTTGTTCATTGCTCAGTTTTCATTGTTCAGCGATCATTGTTCATTGTTCATTGATCCATGTTCATTGTTCATCAGTAACTATTTATTTATTGTTCATTGTTAATCGTTCATGGATCATGATTCCTTGTTGATTGTTCATCGTTCATTGTTCATTGATTTTGATCTTTTTTCATTGTTCATCGTTCAAATTTCAGAGATCATCGATCCTTGTTCATCATTCATTGTTCATCGTGCATTGTTCATTGATCATTAATCCTTGTTCATTACTCATCATTTACTGTTCATCGTTCATTGTTCATTGATCCTTGTTCATTTTTTATTATCCATTGCTCATTGCTCATTGTTCATCGTTCATTGTTCATTGTTCATTATTTATAATTCATTGTTCTGTTCTTTTTTCATTGTTCATTAATCAATGATCCTTCTTCATTGTTCATCGTTGAATATTCATTGATCATGGATCCTTATTCATCATTCATTGTTCATTGTTCTTAGATCATTGATCATTAATCCTTGTTCCTTGTTCATCACTCATGGTTCATTGTTCATCATTCGTTGTTCATTGATCATTGATCCTTGTTCATTGGTCATCGTTCATTGTTCTTTGTTCATTGATCCTTGTTCATTGCTCAGTTTTCATTGTTCAGCGATCATTGTTCATTGTTCATTGATCCATGTTCATTGTTTATCAGTAACTATTTATTTATTGTTCATTGTTAATCGTTCATGGATCATTGATCCTTGTTGATTGTTCATCGTTCATTGTTCATTGATTTTGATCTTTTTTCATTGTTCTCGTTCAAATTTCAGATATCATCGATCTTGTTCATTGATCATTAATCCTTGTTCATTACTCATCATTTACTGTTCATCGTTCATTGTTCATTGATCCTTGTTCATTTTTTATTATCCATTGCTCATTGCTCATTGTTCATCGTTCATTGTTCATTGTTCAATATTTATAATTCATTGTTCTTTGTTCACTTTTCATTGTTCATTAATCAAGGATCCTTCTTCATTGTTCATCGTTGAATATTCATTGATCATGGATCCTTATTCATCATTCATTGTTCATTGTTCTTAGATCATTGATCATTATTCCTTGTTCCTTGTTCATCACTCATGGTTCATTGTTCATCATTCGTTGTTCATTGATCATTGATCCTTGTTCATTGTCATCGTTCATTGTTCTTTGTTGTTCTTGATCCTTGTTCATTGCTCAGTTTTCATTGTTCAGCGATCATTGTTCATTGTTCATTGATCCATGTTCATTGTTTATCAGTAACTATTTATTTATTGTTCATTGTTAATCGTTCATGGATCAATGATCCTTGTTGATTGTTCATCGTTCATTGTTCATTGATTTTGATCTTTTTTCATTGTTCATCGTTCAAATTTCAGAGATCATCGATCCTTGTTCATCATTCATTGTTCATCGTGCATTGTTCATTGATCATTAATCCTTGTTCATTACTCATCATTTACTGTTCATCGTTCATTGTTCATTGATCCTTGTTCATTTTTTATTATCCATTGCTCATTGCTCATTGTTCATCGTTCATTGTTCATTGTTCAATATTTATAATTCATTGTTCTTTGTTCACTTTTCATTGTTCATTAATCAAGGATCCTTCTTCATTGTTCATCGTTGAATATTCATTGATCATGGATCCTTATTCATCATTCATTGTTCATTGTTCTTAGATCATTGATCATTAATCCTTGTTCCTTGTTCATCACTCATGGTTCATTGTTCATCATTCGTTGTTCATTGATCATTGATCCTTGTTCATTGTCATCGTTCATTGTTCTTTGTTCATTGATCCTTGTTCATTGCTCAGTTTTCATTGTTCAGCGATCATTGTTCATTGTTCATTGATCCATGTTCATTGTTTATCAGTAACTATTTATTTATTGTTCATTGTTAATCGTTCATGGATCATTGATCCTTGTTGATTGTTCATCGTTCATTGTTCATTGATTTTGATCTTTTTTCATTGTTCATCGTTCAAATTTCAGAGATCATCGATCCTTGTTCATCATTCATTGTTCATCGTGCATTGTTCATTGATCATTAATCCTTGTTCATTACTCATCATTTACTGTTCATCGTTCATTGTTCATTGATCCTTGTTCATTTTTTATTATCCATTGCTCATTGCTCATTGTTCATCGTTCATTGTTCATTGTTCAATATTTATAATTCATTGTTCTTTGTTCACTTTTCATTGTTCATTAATCAAGGATCCTTCTTCATTGTTCATCGTTGAATATTCATTGATCATGGATCCTTATTCATCATTCATTGTTCATTGTTCTTAGATCATTGATCATTATCCTTGTTCCTTGTTCATCACTCATGGTTCATTGTTCATCATTCGTTGTTCATTGATCATTGATCCTTGTTCATTGCTCATCGTTCATTGTTCTTTGTTCATTGATCCTTGTTCATTGCTCAGTTTTCATTGTTCAGCGATCATTGTTCATTGTTCATTGATCCATGTTCATTGTTTATCAGTAACTATTTATTTATTGTTCATTGTTAATCGTTCATGGATCATTGATCCTTGTTGATTGTTCATCGTTCGTTCATTGATTTTGATCTTTTTTCATTGTTCATCGTTCAAATTTCAGAGATCATCGATCCTTGTTCATCATTCATTGTTCATCGTGCATTGTTCATTGATCATTAATCCTTGTTCATTACTCATCATTTACTGTTCATCGTTCATTGTTCATTGATCCTTGTTCATTTTTTATTATCCATTGCTCATTGCTCATTGTTCATCGTTCATTGTTCATTGTTCATTATTTATAATTCATTGTTCTTTGTTCACTTTTCATTGTTCATTAATCAATGATCCTTCTTCATTGTTCATCGTTGAATATTCATTGATCATGGATCCTTATTCATCATTCATTGTTCATTGTTCTTAGATCATTGATCATTAATCCTTGTTCCTTGTTCATCACTCATGGTTCATTGTTCATCATTCGTTGTTCATTGATCATTGATCCTTGTTCATTGCTCATCGTTCATTGTTCTTTGTTCATTGATCCTTGTTCATTGCTCAGTTTTCATTGTTCAGCGATCATTGTTCATTGTTCATTGATCCATGTTCATTGTTTATCAGTAACTATTTATTTATTGTTCATTGTTAATCGTTCATGGATCATTGATCCTTGTTGATTGTTCATCGTTCATTGTTCATTGATTTTGATCTTTTTTCATTGTTCATCGTTCAAATTTCAGAGATCATCGATCCTTGTTCATCATTCATTGTTCATCGTGCATTGTTCATTGATCATTAATCCTTGTTCATTACTCATCATTTACTGTTCATCGTTCATTGTTCATTGATCCTTGTTCATTTTTTATTATCCATTGCTCATTGCTCATTGTTCATCGTTCATTGTTCATTGTTCAATATTTATAATTCATTGTTCTTTGTTCACTTTTCATTGTTCATTAATCAAGGATCCTTCTTCATTGTTCATCGTTGAATATTCATTGATCATGGATCCTTATTCATCATTCATTGTTCATTGTTCTTAGATCATTGATCATTAATCCTTGTTCCTTGTTCATCACTCATGGTTCATTGTTCATCATTCGTTGTTCATTGATCATTGATCCTTGTTCATTGCTCATCGTTCATTGTTCTTTGTTCATTGATCCTTGTTCATTGCTCAGTTTTCATTGTTCAGCGATCATTGTTCATTGTTCATTGATCCATGTTCATTGTTTATCAGTAACTATTTATTTATTGTTCATTGTTAATCGTTCATGGATCATTGATCCTTGTTGATTGTTCATCGTTCATTGTTCATTGATTTTGATCTTTTTTCATTGTTCATCGTTCAAATTTCAGAGATCATCGATCCTTGTTCATCATTCATTGTTCATCGTGCATTGTTCATTGATCATTAATCCTTGTTCATTACTCATCATTTACTGTTCATCGTTCATTGTTCATTGATCCTTGTTCATTTTTATTATCCATTGCTCATTGCTCATTGTTCATCGTTCATTGTTCATTGTTCAATATTTATAATTCATTGTTCTTTGTTCACTTTTCATTGTTCATTAATCAAGGATCCTTCTTCATTGTTCATCGTTGAATATTCATTGATCATGGATCCTTATTCATCATTCATTGTTCATTGTTCTTAGATCATTGATCATTAATCCTTGTTCCTTGTTCATCACTCATGGTTCATTGTTCATCATTCGTTGTTCATTGATCATTGATCCTTGTTCATTGCTCATCGTTCATTGTTCTTTGTTCATTGATCCTTGTTCATTGCTCAGTTTTCATTGTTCAGCGATCATTGTTCATTGTTCATTGATCATGTTTTCATAACATTGTTCATTGTTAATCGTTCATGGAATTTCATTGTTCATCGATTGTTCATTCGATCCTTTGTTCATCATTTCATGTTCATCGTGCATTGTTCATTGATCATTAATCCTTGTTCATTACTCATCATTTACTGTTCATCGTTCATTGTTCATTGATCCTTGTTCATTTTTTATTATCCATTGCTCATTGCTCATTGTTCATCGTTCATTGTTCATTGTTCAATATTTATAATTCATTGTTCTTTGTTCACTTTTCATTGTTCATTAATCAAGGATCCTTCTTCATTGTTCATCGTTGAATATTCATTGATCATGGATCCTTATTCATCATTCATTGTTCATTGTTCTTAGATCATTGATCATTAATCCTTGTTCCTTGTTCATCACTCATGGTTCATTGTTCATCATTCGTTGTTCATTGATCATTGATCCTTGTTCATTGCTCATCGTTCATTGTTCTTTGTTCATTGATCCTTGTTCATTGCTCAGTTTTCATTGTTCAGCGATCATTGTTCATTGTTCATTGATCCATGTTCATTGTTTATCAGTAACTATTTATTTATTGTTCATTGTTAATCGTTCATGGATCATTGATCCTTGTTGATTGTTCATCGTTCATTGTTCATTGATTTTGATCTTTTTTCATTGTTCATCGTTCAAATTTCAGAGATCATCGATCCTTGTTCATCATTCATTGTTCATCGTGCATTGTTCATTGATCATTAATCCTTGTTCATTACTCATCATTTACTGTTCATCGTTCATTGTTCATTGATCCTTGTTCATTTTTTATTATCCATTGCTCATTGCTCATTGTTCATCGTTCATTGTTCATTGTTCAATATTTATAATTCATTGTTCTTTGTTCACTTTTCATTGTTCATTAATCAAGGATCCTTCTTCATTGTTCATCGTTGAATATTCATTGATCATGGATCCTTATTCATCATTCATTGTTCATTGTTCTTAGATCATTGATCATTATTCCTTGTTCCTTGTTCATCACTCATGGTTCATTGTTCATCATTCGTTGTTCATTGATCATTGATCCTTGTTCATTGCTCATCGTTCATTGTTCTTTGTTCATTGATCCTTGTTCATTGCTCAGTTTTCATTGTTCAGCGATCATTGTTCATTGTTCATTGATCCATGTTCATTGTTTATCAGTAACTATTTATTTATTGTTCATTGTTAATCGTTCATGGATCATTGATCCTTGTTGATTGTTCATCGTTCATTGTTCATTGATTTTGATCTTTTTCATTGTTCATCGTTCAAATTTCAGAGATCATCGATCCTTGTTCATCATTCATTGTTCATCGTGCATTGTTCATTGATCATTAATCCTTGTTCATTACTCATCATTTACTGTTCATCGTTCATTGTTCATTGATCCTTGTTCATTTTTTATTATCCATTGCTCATTGCTCATTGTTCATCGTTCATTGTTCATTGTTCAATATTTATAATTCATTGTTCTTTGTTCACTTTTCATTGTTCATTAATCAAGGATCCTTCTTCATTGTTCATCGTTGAATATTCATTGATCATGGATCCTTATTCATCATTCATTGTTCATTGTTCTTAGATCATTGATCATTAATCCTTGTTCCTTGTTCATCACTCATGGTTCATTGTTCATCATTCGTTGTTCATTGATCATTGATCCTTGTTCATTGCTCATCGTTCATTGTTCTTTGTTCATTGATCCTTGTTCATTGCTCAGTTTTCATTGTTCAGCGATCATTGTTCATTGTTCATTGATCCATGTTCATTGTTTATCAGTAACTATTTATTTATTGTTCATTGTTAATCGTTCATGGATCATTGATCCTTGTTGATTGTTCATCGTTCATTGTTCATTGATTTTGATCTTTTTCATTGTTCATCGTTCAAATTTCAGAGATCATCGATCCTTGTTCATCATTCATTGTTCATCGTGCATTGTTCATTGATCATTAATCCTTGTTCATTACTCATCATTTACTGTTCATCGTTCATTGTTCATTGATCCTTGTTCATTTTTTATTATCCATTGCTCATTGTTCATCGTTCATTGTTCATTGTTCAATATTTATAATTCATTGTTCTTTGTTCACTTTTCATTGTTCATTAATCAAGGATCCTTCTTCATTGTTCATCGTTGAATATTCATTGATCATGGATCCTTATTCATCATTCATTGTTCATTGTTCTTAGATCATTGATCATTAATCCTTGTTCCTTGTTCATCACTCATGGTTCATTGTTCATCATTCGTTGTTCATTGATCATTGATCCTTGTTCATTGCTCATCGTTCATTGTTCTTTGTTCATTGATCCTTGTTCATTGCTCAGTTTTCATTGTTCAGCGATCATTGTTCATTGTTCATTGATCCATGTTCATTGTTTATCAGTAACTATTTATTTATTGTTCATTGTTAATCGTTCATGGATCATTGATCCTTGTTGATTGTTCATCGTTCATTGTTCATTGATTTTGATCTTTTTTCATTGTTCATCGTTCAAATTTCAGAGATCATCGATCCTTGTTCATCATTCATTGTTCATCGTGCATTGTTCATTGATCATTAATCCTTGTTCATTACTCATCATTTACTGTTCATCGTTCATTGTTCATTGATCCTTGTTCATTTTTTATTATCCATTGCTCATTGCTCATTGTTCATCGTTCATTGTTCATTGTTCAATATTTATAATTCATTGTTCTTTGTTCACTTTTCATTGTTCATTAATCAAGGATCCTTCTTCATTGTTCATCGTTGAATATTCATTGATCATGGATCCTTATTCATCATTCATTGTTCATTGTTCTTAGATCATTGATCATTAATCCTTGTTCCTTGTTCATCACTCATGGTTCATTGTTCATCATTCGTTGTTCATTGATCATTGATCCTTGTTCATTGCTCATCGTTCATTGTTCTTTGTTCATTGATCCTTGTTCATTGCTCAGTTTTCATTGTTCAGCGATCATTGTTCATTGTTCATTGATCCATGTTCATTGTTTATCAGTAACTATTTATTTATTGTTCATTGTTAATCGTTCATGGATCAATGATCCTTGTTGATTGTTCATCGTTCATTGTTCATTGATTTTGATCTTTTTTCATTGTTCATCGTTCAAATTTCAGAGATCATCGATCCTTGTTCATCATTCATTGTTCATCGTGCATTGTTCATTGATCATTAATCCTTGTTCATTACTCATCATTTACTGTTCATCGTTCATTGTTCATTGATCCTTGTTCATTTTTTATTATCCATTGCTCATTGCTCATTGTTCATCGTTCATTGTTCATTGTTCAATATTTATAATTCATTGTTCTTTGTTCACTTTTCATTGTTCATTAATCAAGGATCCTTCTTCATTGTTCATCGTTGAATATTCATTGATCATGGATCCTTATTCATCATTCATTGTTCATTGTTCTTAGATCATTGATCATTAATCCTTGTTCCTTGTTCATCACTCATGGTTCATTGTTCATCATTCGTTGTTCATTGATCATTGATCCTTGTTCATTGCTCATCGTTCATTGTTCTTTGTTCATTGATCCTTGTTCATTGCTCAGTTTTCATTGTTCAGCGATCATTGTTCATTGTTCATTGATCCATGTTCATTGTTTATCAGTAACTATTTATTTATTGTTCATTGTTAATCGTTCATGGATCATTGATCCTTGTTGATTGTTCATCGTTCATTGTTCATTGATTTTGATCTTTTTTCATTGTTCATCGTTCAAATTTCAGAGATCATCGATCCTTGTTCATCATTCATTGTTCATCGTGCATTGTTCATTGATCATTAATCCTTGTTCATTACTCATCATTTACTGTTCATCGTTCATTGTTCATTGATCCTTGTTCATTTTTTATTATCCATTGCTCATTGCTCATTGTTCATCGTTCATTGTTCATTGTTCAATATTTATAATTCATTGTTCTTTGTTCACTTTTCATTGTTCATTAATCAAGGATCCTTCTTCATTGTTCATCGTTGAATATTCATTGATCATGGATCCTTATTCATCATTCATTGTTCATTGTTCTTAGATCATTGATCATTAATCCTTGTTCCTTGTTCATCACTCATGGTTCATTGTTCATCATTCGTTGTTCATTGATCATTGATCCTTGTTCATTGCTCATCGTTCATTGTTCTTTGTTCATTGATCCTTGTTCATTGCTCAGTTTTCATTGTTCAGCGATCATTGTTCATTGTTCATTGATCCATGTTCATTGTTTATCAGTAACTATTTATTTATTGTTCATTGTTAATCGTTCATGGATCATTGATCCTTGTTGATTGTTCATCGTTCATTGTTCATTGATTTTGATCTTTTTTCATTGTTCATCGTTCAAATTTCAGAGATCATCGATCCTTGTTCATCATTCATTGTTCATCGTGCATTGTTCATTGATCATTAATCCTTGTTCATTACTCATCATTTACTGTTCATCGTTCATTGTTCATTGATCCTTGTTCATTTTTTATTATCCATTGCTCATTGCTCATTGTTCATCGTTCATTGTTCATTGTTCAATATTTATAATTCATTGTTCTTTGTTCACTTTTCATTGTTCATTAATCAAGGATCCTTCTTCATTGTTCATCGTTGAATATTCATTGATCATGGATCCTTATTCATCATTCATTGTTCATTGTTCTTAGATCATTGATCATTAATCCTTGTTCCTTGTTCATCACTCATGGTTCATTGTTCATCATTCGTTGTTCATTGATCATTGATCCTTGTTCATTGCTCATCGTTCATTGTTCTTTGTTCATTGA
Source organism: Amaranthus hypochondriacus (assembly GCA_000753965.2). NCBI lineage: Eukaryota > Viridiplantae > Streptophyta > Magnoliopsida > Caryophyllales > Amaranthaceae > Amaranthus > Amaranthus hypochondriacus. The sequence continues at coordinate 20,749 of JPXE02000113.1, read as the reverse complement.
TCCTTGTTCATTGCTCAGTTTTCATTGTTCAGCGATCATTGTTCATTGTTCATTGATCCATGTTCATTGTTTATCAGTAACTATTTATTTATTGTTCATTGTTAATCGTTCATGGATCATTGATCCTTGTTGATTGTTCATCGTTCATTGTTCATTGATTTTGATCTTTTTTCATTGTTCATCGTTCAAATTTCAGAGATCATCGATCCTTGTTCATCATTCATTGTTCATCGTGCATTGTTCATTGATCATTAATCCTTGTTCATTACTCATCATTTACTGTTCATCGTTCATTGTTCATTGATCCTTGTTCATTTTTTATTATCCATTGCTCATTGCTCATTGTTCATCGTTCATTGTTCATTGTTCATTATTTATAATTCATTGTTCTTTGTTCACTTTTCATTGTTCATTAATCAAGGATCCTTCTTCATTGTTCATCGTTGAATATTCATTGATCATGGATCCTTATTCATCATTCATTGTTCATTGTTCTTAGATCATTGATCATTAATCCTTGTTCCTTGTTCATCACTCATGGTTCATTGTTCATCATTCGTTGTTCATTGATCATTGATCATTGATCCTTGTTCATTGCTCATCGTTCATTGTTCTTTGTTCATTGATCCTTGTTCATTGCTCAGTTTTCATTGTTCAGCGATCATTGTTCATTGTTCATTGATCCATGTTCATTGTTTATCAGTAACTATTTATTTATTGTTCATTGTTAATCGTTCATGGATCATTGATCCTTGTTGATTGTTCATCGTTCATTGTTCATTGATTTTGATCTTTTTTCATTGTTCATCGTTCAAATTTCAGAGATCATCGATCCTTGTTCATCATTCATTGTTCATCGTGCATTGTTCATTGATCATTAATCCTTGTTCATTACTCATCATTTACTGTTCATCGTTCATTGTTCATTGATCCTTGTTCATTTTTTATTATCCATTGCTCATTGTTCATTGTTCATTGTTCAATATTTATAATTCATTGTTCTTTGTTCACTTTTCATTGTTCATTAATCAAGGATCCTTCTTCATTGTTCATCGTTGAATATTCATTGATCATGGATCCTTATTCATCATTCATTGTTCATTGTTCTTAGATCATTGATCATTAATCCTTGTTCCTTGTTCATCACTCATGGTTCATTGTTCATCATTCGTTGTTCATTGATCATTGATCCTTGTTCATTGCTCATCGTTCATTGTTCTTTGTTCATTGATCCTTGTTCATTGCTCAGTTTTCATTGTTCAGCGATCATTGTTCATTGTTCATTGATCCATGTTCATTGTTTATCAGTAACTATTTATTTATTGTTCATTGTTAATCGTTCATGGATCATTGATCCTTGTTGATTGTTCATCGTTCATTGTTCATTGATTTTGATCTTTTTTCATTGTTCATCGTTCAAATTTCAGATATTCATCGTTCATCCATTGTTCATTGATCATTAATCCTTGTTCATTACTCATCATTTACTGTTCATCGTTCATTGTTCATTGATCCTTGTTCATTTTTTATTATCCATTGCTCATTGCTCATTGTTCATCGTTCATTGTTCATTGTTCATTATTTATAATTCATTGTTCTTTGTTCACTTTTCATTGTTCATTAATCAAGGATCCTTCTTCATTGTTCATCGTTGAATATTCATTGATCATGGATCCTTATTCATCATTCATTGTTCATTGTTCTTAGATCATTGATCATTAATCCTTGTTCCTTGTTCATCACTCATGGTTCATTGTTCATCATTCGTTGTTCATTGATCATTGATCCTTGTTCATTGTCATCGTTCATTGTTCTTTGTTCATTGATCCTTGTTCATTGCTCAGTTTTCATTGTTCAGCGATCATTGTTCATTGTTCATTGATCCATGTTCATTGTTTATCAGTAACTATTTATTTATTGTTCATTGTTAATCGTTCATGGATCATTGATCCTTGTTGATTGTTCATCGTTCATTGTTCATTGATTTTGATCTTTTTTCATTGTTCCTCGTTCAAATTTCAGATATCATCGATCCTTGTTCATTGATCATTAATCCTTGTTCATTACTCATCATTTACTGTTCATCGTTCATTGTTCATTGATCCTTGTTCATTTTTTATTATCCATTGCTCATTGCTCATTGTTCATCGTTCATTGTTCATTGTTCAATATTTATAATTCATTGTTCTTTGTTCACTTTTCATTGTTCATTAATCAAGGATCCTTCTTCATTGTTCATCGTTGAATATTCATTGATCATGGATCCTTATTCATCATTCATTGTTCATTGTTCTTAGATCATTGATCATTAATCCTTGTTCCTTGTTCATCACTCATGGTTCATTGTTCATCATTCGTTGTTCATTGATCATTGATCCTTGTTCATTGCTCATCGTTCATTGTTCTTTGTTCATTGATCCTTGTTCATTGCTCAGTTTTCATTGTTCAGCGATCATTGTTCATTGTTCATTGATCCATGTTCATTGTTCATCAGTAACTATTTATTTATTGTTCATTGTTAATCGTTCATGGATCATTGATCCTTGTTGATTGTTCATCGTTCATTGTTCATTGATTTTGATCTTTTTTCATTGTTCATCGTTCAAATTTCAGAGATCATCGATCCTTGTTCATCATTCATTGTTCATCGTGCATTGTTCATTGATCATTAATCCTTGTTCATTACTCATCATTTACTGTTCATCGTTCATTGTTCATTGATCCTTGTTCATTTTTTATTATCCATTGCTCATTGCTCATTGTTCATCGTTCATTGTTCATTGTTCATTATTTATAATTCATTGTTCTTTGTTCACTTTTCATTGTTCATTAATCAATGATCCTTCTTCATTGTTCATCGTTGAATATTCATTGATCATGGATCCTTATTCATCATTCATTGTTCATTGTTCTTAGATCATTGATCATTAATCCTTGTTCCTTGTTCATCACTCATGGTTCATTGTTCATCATTCGTTGTTCATTGATCATTGATCCTTGTTCATCATCGTTCATTGTTCATTGATCATTGATCCTTGTTCATTGGTCATCGTTCATTGTTCTTTGTTCATTGATCCTTGTTCATTGCTCAGTTTTCATTGTTCAGCGATCATTGTTCATTGTTCATTGATCCATGTTCATTGTTTATCAGTAACTATTTATTTATTGTTCATTGTTAATCGTTCATGGATCATTGATCCTTGTTGATTGTTCATCGTTCATTGTTCATTGATTTTGATCTTTTTTCATTGTTCCTCGTTCAAATTTCAGATATCATCGATCCTTGTTCATCATTCATTGTTCATCGTGCATTGTTCATTGATCATTAATCCTTGTTCATTACTCATCATTTACTGTTCATCGTTCATTGTTCATTGATCCTTGTTCATTTTTTTATTATCCATTGCTCATTGTTCATTGTTCATTGTTCAATATTTATAATTCATTGTTCTTTGTTCACTTTTCATTGTTCATTAATCAAGGATCCTTCTTCATTGTTCATCGTTGAATATTCATTGATCATGGATCCTTATTCATCATTCATTGTTCATTGTTCTTAGATCATTGATCATTATTCCTTGTTCCTTGTTCATCACTCATGGTTCATTGTTCATCATTCGTTGTTCATTGATCATTGATCCTTGTTCATTGCTCATCGTTCATTGTTCTTTGTTCATTGATCCTTGTTCATTGCTCAGTTTTCATTGTTCAGCGATCATTGTTCATTGTTCATTGATCCATGTTCATTGTTTATCAGTAACTATTTATTTATTGTTCATTGTTAATCGTTCATGGATCATTGATCCTTGTTGATTGTTCATCGTTCATTGTTCATTGATTTTGATCTTTTTTCATTGTTCATCGTTCAAATTTCAGAGATCATCGATCCTTGTTCATCATTCATTGTTCATCGTGCATTGTTCATTGATCATTAATCCTTGTTCATCACTCATCGTTCATTGTTCATCATTCGTTGTTCATTGATCATTGATCCTTGTTCATTGCTCATCGTTCATTGTTCTTTGTTCATTGATCCTTGTTCATTGTTCAGCGATCATTGTTCATTGTTCATTGATCCATGTTCATTGTTTATCAGTAACTATTTATTTATTGTTCATTGTTAATCGTTCATGGATCATTGATCCTTGTTGATTGTTCATCGTTCATTGTTCATTGATTTTGATCTTTTTTCATTGTTCCTCGTTCAAATTTCAGATATCATCGATCCTTGTTCATTGATCATTAATCCTTGTTCATTACTCATCATTTACTGTTCATCGTTCATTGTTCATTGATCCTTGTTCATTTTTTATTATCCATTGCTCATTGTTCATTGTTCATCGTTCATTGTTCATTGTTCAATATTTATAATTCATTGTTCTTTGTTCACTTTTCATTGTTCATTAATCAAGGATCCTTCTTCATTGTTCATCGTTGAATATTCATTGATCATGGATCCTTATTCATCATTCATTGTTCATTGTTCTTAGATCATTGATCATTATTCCTTGTTCCTTGTTCATCACTCATGGTTCATTGTTCATCATTCGTTGTTCATTGATCATTGATCCTTGTTCATTGCTCATCGTTCATTGTTCTTTGTTCATTGATCCTTGTTCATTGCTCAGTTTTCATTGTTCAGCGATCATTGTTCATTGTTCATTGATCCATGTTCATTGTTTATCAGTAACTATTTATTTATTGTTCATTGTTAATCGTTCATGGATCATTGATCCTTGTTGATTGTTCATCGTTCATTGTTCATTGATTTTGATCTTTTTTCATTGTTCCTCGTTCAAATTTCAGATATCATCGATCCTTGTTCATTGATCATTAATCCTTGTTCATTACTCATCATTTACTGTTCATCGTTCATTGTTCATTGATCCTTGTTCATTTTTTATTATCCATTGCTCATTGTTCATTGTTCATCGTTCATTGTTCATTGTTCAATATTTATAATTCATTGTTCTTTGTTCACTTTTCATTGTTCATTAATCAAGGATCCTTCTTCATTGTTCATCGTTGAATATTCATTGATCATGGATCCTTATTCATCATTCATTGTTCATTGTTCTTAGATCATTGATCATTAATCCTTGTTCCTTGTTCATCACTCATGGTTCATTGTTCATCATTCGTTGTTCATTGATCATTGATCCTTGTTCATTGCTCATCGTTCATTGTTCTTTGTTCATTGATCCTTGTTCATTGCTCAGTTTTCATTGTTCAGCGATCATTGTTCATTGTTCATTGATCCATGTTCATTGTTCATCAGTAACTATTTATTTATTGTTCATTGTTAATCGTTCATGGATCAATGATCCTTGTTGATTGTTCATCGTTGCATTGTTCATTGATCATTAATCCTTGTTCATTACTTCATTCATTTATTGTTCATCGTTCATTGTTCATTGATCCTCTTGTTCATCATTTTATTATCCATTGTTCATTGTTCATTGTTCATTGTTCATGTTCATTGTTCATTTATTTATAATTCATTGTTCTTTGTTCACTTTTCATTGTTTATTAATCAATGATGCTTCTTCATTGTTCAGCATTGAATATTCATTGATCATGGATCCTTATTTTCATCATTCATTGTTCATTGTTCTTAGATCATTTGATCATTATCCTTGTTCCTTGTTCATCACCATGGTTCATTGTTCATCATTCTTTGTTCATTGATCATTGATCCTTGTTCATTGTTCATCGTTCATTGTTCTTTGTTCATTGATCCTTGTTCATTGCTTCAGTTTTTCATTGTTCATTGATCATTGTTCATTGTTCATTTGATTCATGTTCATTGTTCATTCAGTTGTTATTTTTTATTATCCATTGCTCATTGTTCATTGTTCATCGTTCATTGTTCATTGTTCAATATTTATAATTCATTGTTCTTTGTTCACTTTTCATTGTTCATTAATCAAGGATCCTCTTCATTGTTCATCGTTGAATATTCATTGATCATGGATCCTTATTCATCATTCATTGTTCATTGTTCTTAGATCATTGATCATTAATCCTTGTTCCTTGTTCATCACTCATGGTTCATTGTTCATCATTCGTTGTTCATTGATCATTGATCCTTGTTCATTGCTCATCGTTCATTGTTCTTTGTTCATTGATCCTTGTTCATTGCTCAGTTTTCATTGTTCAGCGATCATTGTTCATTGTTCATTGATCCATGTTCATTGTTCATCAGTAACTATTTATTTATTGTTCATTGTTAATCGTTCATGGATCATGATCCTTGTTGATTGTTCATCGTTCATTGTTCATTGATTTTGATCTTTTTTCATTGTTCATCGTTAAATTTCAGAGATCATCGATCCTTGTTCATCATTCATTGTTCATCGTGCATTGTTCATTGATCATTAATCCTTGTTCATTACTCATCATTTACTGTTCATCGTTCATTGTTCATTGATCCTTGTTCATTTTTTATTATCCATTGCTCATTGCTCATTGTTCATCGTTCATTGTTCATTGTTCAATATTTATAATTCATTGTTCTTTGTTCACTTTTCATTGTTCATTAATCAAGGATCCTTCTTCATTGTTCATCGTTGAATATTCATTGATCATGGATCCTTATTCATCATTCATTGTTCATTGTTCTTAGATCATTGATCATTAATCCTTGTTCCTTGTTCATCACTCATGGTTCATTGTTCATCATTCGTTGTTCATTGATCATTGATCCTTGTTCATTGCTCATCGTTCATTGTTCTTTGTTCATTGATCCTTGTTCATTGCTCAGTTTTCATTGTTCAGCGATCATTGTTCATTGTTCATTGATCCATGTTCATCATAACTATTTATTTATTGTTCATTGTTAATCGTTCATGGATCAATGATCCTTGTTGATTGTTCATCGTTCATTTTTCATTGATCATTAATGCTGTTGTTCATTACTCATCATTTACTTGTTCATCGTTCATTGTTCATTGATCCTTGTTCATTTTTTATTATCATTGCTCATTGCTCATTGTTCATCGTTCATTGTTCATTGTTCATTATTTATAATTCATTGTTCTTTGTTCACTTTTCATTGTTTATTAATCAATGATCCTTCTTCATTGTTCATCGTTGAATATTCATTGATCATGGATCCTTATTCATCATTCATTGTTCATTGTTCTTAGATCATTGATCATTAATCCTTGTTCCTTGTTCATCACTCATGGTTCATTGTTCATCATTCGTTGTTCATTGATCATTGATCCTTGTTCATTGCTCATCGTTCATTGTTCTTTGTTCATTGATCCTTGTTCATTGCTCAGTTTTCATTGTTCAGCGATCATTGTTCATTGTTCATTGATCCATGTTCATTGTTTATCAGTAACTATTTATTTATTGTTCATTGTTAATCGTTCATGGATCATTGATCCTTGTTGATTGTTCATCGTTCATTGTTCATTGATTTTGATCTTTTTTCATTGTTCATCGTTCAAATTTCAGAGATCATCGATCCTTGTTCATCATTCATTGTTCATCGTGCATTGTTCATTGATCATTAATCCTTGTTCATTACTCATCATTTACTGTTCATCGTTCATTGTTCATTGATCCTTGTTCATTTTTTATTATCCATTGCTCATTGCTCATTGTTCATCGTTCATTGTTCATTGTTCATTATTTATAATTCATTGTTCTTTGTTCACTTTTCATTGTTTATTAATCAATGATCCTTCTTCATTGTTCAGCATTGAATATTCATTGATCATGGATCCTTATTCATCATTCATTTTTCATTGTTCTTAGATCATTGATCATTAATCCTTGTTCCTTGTTCATCACTCATGGTTCATTGTTCATCATTCGTTGTTCATTGATCATTGATCCTTGTTCATTCATCGTTCATTGTTCATTGATCATTGATCCTTGTTCATTGCTCATCGTTCATTGTTCTTTGTTCATTGATCCTTGTTCATTGCTCAGTTTTCATTGTTCAGCGATCATTGTTCATTGTTCATTGATCCATGTTCATTGTTTATCAGTAACTATTTATTTATTGTTCATTGTTAATCGTTCATGGATCATTGATCCTTGTTGATTGTTCATCGTTCATTGTTCATTGATTTTGATCTTTTTCATTGTTCATCGTTCAAATTTCAGAGATCATCGATCCTTGTTCATCATTCATTGTTCATCGTGCATTGTTCATTGATCATTAATCCTTGTTCATTACTCATCATTTACTGTTCATCGTTCATTGTTCATTGATCCTTGTTCATTTTTTATTATCCATTGCTCATTGCTCATTGTTCATCGTTCATTGTTCATTGTTCAATATTTATAATTCATTGTTCTTTGTTCACTTTTCATTGTTCATTAATCAATGATCCTTCTTCATTGTTCATCGTTGAATATTCATTGATCATGGATCCTTATTCATCATTCATTGTTCATTGTTCTTAGATCATTGATCATTAATCCTTGTTCCTTGTTCATCACTCATGGTTCATTGTTCATCATTCGTTGTTCATTGATCATTGATCCTTGTTCATTGCTCATCGTTCATTGTTCTTTGTTCATTGATCCTTGTTCATTGCTCAGTTTTCATTGTTCAGCGATCATTGTTCATTGTTCATTGATCCATGTTCATTGTTTATCAGTAACTATTTATTTATTGTTCATTGTTAATCGTTCATGGATCATTGATCCTTGTTGATTGTTCATCGTTCATTGTTCATTGATTTTGATCTTTTTTCATTGTTCATCGTTCAAATTTCAGAGATCATCGATCCTTGTTCATCATTCATTGTTCATCGTGCATTGTTCATTGATCATTAATCCTTGTTCATTACTCATCATTTACTGTTCATCGTTCATTGTTCATTGATCCTTGTTCATTTTTTATTATCCATTGCTCATTGCTCATTGTTCATCGTTCATTGTTCATTGTTCAATATTTATAATTCATTGTTCTTTGTTCACTTTTCATTGTTCATTAATCAAGGATCCTTCTTCATTGTTCATCGTTGAATATTCATTGATCATGGATCCTTATTCATCATTCATTGTTCATTGTTCTTAGATCATTGATCATTAATCCTTGTTCCTTGTTCATCACTCATGGTTCATTGTTCATCATTCGTTGTTCATTGATCATTGATCCTTGTTCATTGCTCATCGTTCATTGTTCTTTGTTCATTGATCCTTGTTCATTGCTCAGTTTTCATTGTTCAGCGATCATTGTTCATTGTTCATTGATCCATGTTCATTGTTTATCAGTAACTATTTATTTATTGTTCATTGTTAATCGTTCATGGATCATTGATCCTTGTTGATTGTTCATCGTTCATTGTTCATTGATTTTGATCTTTTTTCATTGTTCATCGTTCAAATTTCAGAGATCATCGATCCTTGTTCATCATTCATTGTTCATCGTGCATTGTTCATTGATCATTAATCCTTGTTCATTACTCATCATTTACTGTTCATCGTTCATTGTTCATTGATCCTTGTTCATTTTTTATTATCCATTGCTCATTGCTCATTGTTCATCGTTCATTGTTCATTATTTATAATTCATTGTTCTTTGTTCACTTTTCATTGTTCATTAATCAATGATCCTTCTTCATTGTTCATCGTTGAATATTCATTGATCATGGATCCTTATTCATCATTCATTGTTCATTGTTCTTAGATCATTGATCATTAATCCTTGTTCCTTGTTCATCACTCATGGTTCATTGTTCATCATTCGTTGTTCATTGATCATTGATCCTTGTTCATTGCTCATCGTTCATTGTTCTTTGTTCATTGATCCTTGTTCATTGCTCAGTTTTCATTGTTCAGCGATCATTGTTCATTGTTCATTGATCCATGTTCATTGTTTATCAGTAACTATTTATTTATTGTTCATTGTTAATCGTTCATGGATCATTGATCCTTGTTGATTGTTCATCGTTCATTGTTCATTGATTTTGATCTTTTTTCATTGTTCATCGTTCAAATTTCAGAGATCATCGATCCTTGTTCATCATTCATTGTTCATCGTGCATTGTTCATTGATCATTAATCCTTGTTCATTACTCATCATTTACTGTTCATCGTTCATTGTTCATTGATCCTTGTTCATTTTTTATTATCCATTGCTCATTGCTCATTGTTCATCGTTCATTGTTCATTGTTCAATATTTATAATTCATTGTTCTTTGTTCACTTTTCATTGTTCATTAATCAAGGATCCTTCTTCATTGTTCATCGTTGAATATTCATTGATCATGGATCCTTATTCATCATTCATTGTTCATTGTTCTTAGATCATTGATCATTAATCCTTGTTCCTTGTTCATCACTCATGGTTCATTGTTCATCATTCGTTGTTCATTGATCATTGATCCTTGTTCATTGCTCATCGTTCATTGTTCTTTGTTCATTGATCCTTGTTCATTGCTCAGTTTTCATTGTTCAGCGATCATTGTTCATTGTTCATTGATCCATGTTCATTGTTTATCAGTAACTATTTATTTATTGTTCATTGTTAATCGTTCATGGATCAATGATCCTTGTTGATTGTTCATCGTTCATTGTTCATTGATTTTGATCTTTTTTCATTGTTCATCGTTCAAATTTCAGAGATCATCGATCCTTGTTCATCATTCATTGTTCATCGTGCATTGTTCATTGATCATTAATCCTTGTTCATTACTCATCATTTACTGTTCATCGTTCATTGTTCATTGATCCTTGTTCATTTTTTATTATCCATTGCTCATTGCTCATTGTTCATCGTTCATTGTTCATTATTTATAATTCATTGTTCTTTGTTCACTTTTCATTGTTCATTAATCAATGATCCTTCTTCATTGTTCATCGTTGAATATTCATTGATCATGGATCCTTATTCATCATTCATTGTTCATTGTTCTTAGATCATTGATCATTAATCCTTGTTCCTTGTTCATCACTCATGGTTCATTGTTCATCATTCGTTGTTCATTGATCATTGATCCTTGTTCATTGCTCATCGTTCATTGTTCTTTGTTCATTGATCCTTGTTCATTGCTCAGTTTTCATTGTTCAGCGATCATTGTTCATTGTTCATTGATCCATGTTCATTGTTTATCAGTAACTATTTATTTATTGTTCATTGTTAATCGTTCATGGATCATTGATCCTTGTTGATTGTTCATCGTTCATTGTTCATTGATTTTGATCTTTTTTCATTGTTCATCGTTCAAATTTCAGAGATCATCGATCCTTGTTCATCATTCATTGTTCATCGTGCATTGTTCATTGATCATTAATCCTTGTTCATTACTCATCATTTACTGTTCATCGTTCATTGTTCATTGATCCTTGTTCATTTTTTATTATCCATTGCTCATTGCTCATTGTTCATCGTTCATTGTTCATTGTTCATTATTTATAATTCATTGTTCTTTGTTCACTTTTCATTGTTCATTAATCAATGATCCTTCTTCATTGTTCATCGTTGAATATTCATTGATCATGGATCCTTATTCATCATTCATTGTTCATTGTTCTTAGATCATTGATCATTAATCCTTGTTCCTTGTTCATCACTCATGGTTCATTGTTCATCATTCGTTGTTCATTGATCATTGATCCTTGTTCATTGCTCATCGTTCATTGTTCTTTGTTCATTGATCCTTGTTCATTGCTCAGTTTTCATTGTTCAGCGATCATTGTTCATTGTTCATTGATCCATGTTCATTGTTTATCAGTAACTATTTATTTATTGTTCATTGTTAATCGTTCATGGATCATTGATCCTTGTTGATTGTTCATCGTTCATTGTTCATTGATTTTGATCTTTTTTCATTGTTCATCGTTCAAATTTCAGAGATCATCGATCCTTGTTCATCATTCATTGTTCATCGTGCATTGTTCATTGATCATTAATCCTTGTTCATTACTCATCATTTACTGTTCATCGTTCATTGTTCATTGATCCTTGTTCATTTTTTATTATCCATTGCTCATTGCTCATTGTTCATCGTTCATTGTTCATTATTTAGAATTCATTGTTCTTTGTTCACTTTTCATTGTTCATTAATCAAGGATCCTTCTTCATTGTTCATCGTTGAATATTCATTGATCATGGATCCTTATTCATCATTCATTGTTCATTGTTCTTAGATCATTGATCATTAATCCTTGTTCCTTGTTCATCACTCATGGTTCATTGTTCATCATTCGTTGTTCATTGATCATTGATCCTTGTTCATTGCTCATCGTTCATTGTTCTTTGTTCATTGATCCTTGTTCATTGCTCAGTTTTCATTGTTCAGCGATCATTGTTCATTGTTCATTGATCCATGTTCATTGTTTATCAGTAACTATTTATTTATTGTTCATTGTTAATCGTTCATGGATCATTGATCCTTGTTGATTGTTCATCGTTCATTGTTCATTGATTTTGATCTTTTTTCATTGTTCATCGTTCAAATTTCAGAGATCATCGATCCTTGTTCATCATTCATTGTTCATCGTGCATTGTTCATTGATCATTAATCCTTGTTCATTACTCATCATTTACTGTTCATCGTTCATTGTTCATTGATCCTTGTTCATTTTTTATTATCCATTGCTCATTGCTCATTGTTCATCGTTCATTGTTCATTGTTCAATATTTATAATTCATTGTTCTTTGTTCACTTTTCATTGTTCATTAATCAAGGATCCTTCTTCATTGTTCATCGTTGAATATTCATTGATCATGGATCCTTATTCATCATTCATTGTTCATTGTTCTTAGATCATTGATCATTAATCCTTGTTCCTTGTTCATCACTCATGGTTCATTGTTCATCATTCGTTGTTCATTGATCATTGATCCTTGTTCATTGCTCATCGTTCATTGTTCTTTGTTCATTGATCCTTGTTCATTGCTCAGTTTTCATTGTTCAGCGATCATTGTTCATTGTTCATTGATCCATGTTCATTGTTTATCAGTAACTATTTATTTATTGTTCATTGTTAATCGTTCATGGATCATTGATCCTTGTTGATTGTTCATCGTTCATTGTTCATTGATTTTGATCTTTTTTCATTGTTCATCGTTCAAATTTCAGAGATCATCGATCCTTGTTCATCATTCATTGTTCATCGTGCATTGTTCATTGATCATTAATCCTTGTTCATTACTCATCATTTACTGTTCATCGTTCATTGTTCATTGATCCTTGTTCATTTTTTATTATCCATTGCTCATTGCTCATTGTTCATCGTTCATTGTTCATTGTTCAATATTTATAATTCATTGTTCTTTGTTCACTTTTCATTGTTCATTAATCAAGGATCCTTCTTCATTGTTCATCGTTGAATATTCATTGATCATGGATCCTTATTCATCATTCATTGTTCATTGTTCTTAGATCATTGATCATTAATCCTTGTTCCTTGTTCATCACTCATGGTTCATTGTTCATCATTCGTTGTTCATTGATCATTGATCCTTGTTCATTGCTCATCGTTCATTGTTCTTTGTTCATTGATCCTTGTTCATTGCTCAGTTTTCATTGTTCAGCGATCATTGTTCATTGTTCATTGATCCATGTTCATTGTTATCAGTAACTATTTATTTATTGTTCATTGTTAATCGTTCATGGATCATTGATCCTTGTTGATTGTTCATCGTTCATTGTTCATTGATTTTGATCTTTTTTCATTGTTCATCGTTCAAATTTCAGAGATCATCGATCCTTGTTCATCATTCATTGTTCATCGTGCATTGTTCATTGATCATTAATCCTTGTTCATTACTCATCATTTACTGTTCATCGTTCATTGTTCATTGATCCTTGTTCATTTTTTATTATCCATTGCTCATTGCTCATTGTTCATCGTTCATTGTTCATTGTTCAATTTTATAATTCATTGTTCTTTGTTCACTTTTCATTGTTCATTAATCAAGGATCCTTCTTCATTGTTCATCGTTGAATATTCATTGATCATGGATCCTTATTCATCATTCATTGTTCATTGTTCTTAGATCATTGATCATTAATCCTTGTTCCTTGTTCATCACTCATGGTTCATTGTTCATCATTCGTTGTTCATTGATCATTGATCCTTGTTCATTGCTCATCGTTCATTGTTCTTTGTTCATTGATCCTTGTTCATTGCTCAGTTTTCATTGTTCAGCGATCATTGTTCATTGTTCATTGATCCATGTTCATTGTTTATCAGTAACTATTTATTTATTGTTCATTGTTAATCGTTCATGGATCATTGATCCTTGTTGATTGTTCATCGTTCATTGTTCATTGATTTTGATCTTTTTTCATTGTTCATCGTTCAAATTTCAGAGATCATCGATCCTTGTTCATCATTCATTGTTCATCGTGCATTGTTCATTGATCATTAATCCTTGTTCATTACTCATCATTTACTGTTCATCGTTCATTGTTCATTGATCCTTGTTCATTTTTTATTATCCATTGCTCATTGCTCATTGTTCATCGTTCATTGTTCATTGTTCAATATTTATAATTCATTGTTCTTTGTTCACTTTTCATTGTTCATTAATCAAGGATCCTTCTTCATTGTTCATCGTTGAATATTCATTGATCATGGATCCTTATTCATCATTCATTGTTCATTGTTCTTAGATCATTGATCATTAATCCTTGTTCCTTGTTCATCACTCATGGTTCATTGTTCATCATTCGTTGTTCATTGATCATTGATCCTTGTTCATTGCTCATCGTTCATTGTTCTTTGTTCATTGATCCTTGTTCATTGCTCAGTTTTCATTGTTCAGCGATCATTGTTCATTGTTCATTGATCCATGTTCATTGTTTATCAGTAACTATTTATTTATTGTTCATTGTTAATCGTTCATGGATCATTGATCCTTGTTGATTGTTCATCGTTCATTGTTCATTGATTTTGATCTTTTTTCATTGTTCATCGTTCAAATTTCAGAGATCATCGATCCTTGTTCATCATTCATTGTTCATCGTGCATTGTTCATTGATCATTAATCCTTGTTCATTACTCATCATTTACTGTTCATCGTTCATTGTTCATTGATCCTTGTTCATTTTTTATTATCCATTGCTCATTGCTCATTGTTCATCGTTCATTGTTCATTGTTTATTTATAATTCATTGTTCTTTGTTCACTTTTCATTGTTCATTAATCAAGGATCCTTCTTCATTGTTCATCGTTGAATATTCATTGATCATGGATCCTTATTCATCATTCATTGTTCATTGTTCTTAGATCATTGATCATTAATCCTTGTTCCTTGTTCATCACTCATGGTTCATTGTTCATCATTCGTTGTTCATTGATCATTGATCCTTGTTCATTGCTCATCGTTCATTGTTCTTTGTTCATTGATCCTTGTTCATTGCTCAGTTTTCATTGTTCAGCGATCATTGTTCATTGTTCATTGATCCATGTTCATTGTTTATCAGTAACTATTTATTTATTGTTCATTGTTAATCGTTCATGGATCATTGATCCTTGTTGATTGTTCATCGTTCATTGTTCATTGATTTTGATCTTTTTTCATTGTTCATCGTTCAAATTTCAGAGATCATCGATCCTTGTTCATCATTCATTGTTCATCGTGCATTGTTCATTGATCATTAATCCTTGTTCATTACTCATCATTTACTGTTCATCGTTCATTGTTCATTGATCCTTGTTCATTTTTTATTATCCATTGCTCATTGCTCATTGTTCATCGTTCATTGTTCATTGTTCAATATTTATAATTCATTGTTCTTTGTTCACTTTTCATTGTTCATTAATCAAGGATCCTTCTTCATTGTTCATCGTTGAATATTCATTGATCATGGATCCTTATTCATCATTCATTGTTCATTGTTCTTAGATCATTGATCATTAATCCTTGTTCCTTGTTCATCACTCATGGTTCATTGTTCATCATTCGTTGTTCATTGATCATTGATCCTTGTTCATTGCTCATCGTTCATTGTTCTTTGTTCATTGATCCTTGTTCATTGCTCAGTTTTCATTGTTCAGCGATCATTGTTCATTGTTCATTGATCCATGTTCATTGTTTATCAGTAACTATTTATTTATTGTTCATTGTTAATCGTTCATGGATCATTGATCCTTGTTGATTGTTCATCGTTCATTGTTCATTGATTTTGATCTTTTTTCATTGTTCATCGTTCAAATTTCAGAGATCATCGATCCTTGTTCATCATTCATTGTTCATCGTGCATTGTTCATTGATCATTAATCCTTGTTCATTACTCATCATTTACTGTTCATCGTTCATTGTTCATTGATCCTTGTTCATTTTTTATTATCCATTGCTCATTGCTCATTGTTCATCGTTCATTGTTCATTGTTTATTTATAATTCATTGTTCTTTGTTCACTTTTCATTGTTCATTAATCAATGATCCTTCTTCATTGTTCATCGTTGAATATTCATTGATCATGGATCCTTATTCATCATTCATTGTTCATTGTTCTTAGATCATTGATCATTAATCCTTGTTCCTTGTTCATCACTCATGGTTCATTGTTCATCATTCGTTGTTCATTGATCATTGATCCTTGTTCATTGCTCATCGTTCATTGTTCTTTGTTCATTGATCCTTGTTCATTGCTCAGTTTTCATTGTTCAGCGATCATTGTTCATTGTTCATTGATCCATGTTCATTGTTTATCAGTAACTATTTATTTATTGTTCATTGTTAATCGTTCATGGATCATTGATCCTTGTTGATTGTTCATCGTTCATTGTTCATTGATTTTGATCTTTTTTCATTGTTCATCGTTCAAATTTCAGAGATCATCGATCCTTGTTCATCATTCATTGTTCATCGTGCATTGTTCATTGATCATTAATCCTTGTTCATTACTCATCATTTACTGTTCATCGTTCATTGTTCATTGATCCTTGTTCATTTTTTATTATCCATTGCTCATTGCTCATTGTTCATCGTTCATTGTTCATTGTTCAATATTTATAATTCATTGTTCTTTGTTCACTTTTCATTGTTCATTAATCAAGGATCCTTCTTCATTGTTCATCGTTGAATATTCATTGATCATGGATCCTTATTCATCATTCATTGTTCATTGTTCTTAGATCATTGATCATTAATCCTTGTTCCTTGTTCATCACTCATGGTTCATTGTTCATCATTCGTTGTTCATTGATCATTGATCCTTGTTCATTGCTCATCGTTCATTGTTCTTTGTTCATTGATCCTTGTTCATTGCTCAGTTTTCATTGTTCAGCGATCATTGTTCATTGTTCATTGATCCATGTTCATTGTTTATCAGTAACTATTTATTTATTGTTCATTGTTAATCGTTCATGGATCATGATCCTTGTTGATTGTTCATCGTTCATTGTTCATTGATTTTGATCTTTTTTCATTGTTCATCGTTCAAATTTCAGAGATCATCGATCCTTGTTCATCATTCATTGTTCATCGTGCATTGTTCATTGATCATTAATCCTTGTTCATTACTCATCATTTACTGTTCATCGTTCATTGTTCATTGATCCTTGTTCATTTTTTATTATCCATTGCTCATTGCTCATTGTTCATCGTTCATCTGTTCAATATTTATAATTCATTGTTCTTTGTTCACTTTTCATTGTTCATTAATCAAGGATCCTTCTTCATTGTTCATCGTTGAATATTCATTGATCATGGATCCTTATTCATCATTCATTGTTCATTGTTCTTAGATCATTGATCATTAATCCTTGTTCCTTGTTCATCACTCATGGTTCATTGTTCATCATTCGTTGTTCATTGATCATTGATCCTTGTTCATTGCTCATCGTTCATTGTTCTTTGTTCATTGATCCTTGTTCATTGCTCAGTTTTCATTGTTCAGCGATCATTGTTCATTGTTCATTGATCCATGTTCATTGTTCATCAGTAACTATTTATTTATTGTTCATTGTTAATCGTTCATGGATCAATGATCCTTGTTGATTGTTCATCGTTCATTGTTCATTGATTTTGATCTTTTTTCATTGTTCATCGTTCAAATTTCAGAGATCATCGATCCTTGTTCATCATTCATTGTTCATCGTGCATTGTTCATTGATCATTAATCCTTGTTCATTACTCATCATTTACTGTTCATCGTTCATTGTTCATTGATCCTTGTTCATTTTTTATTATCCCATTGCTCATTGCTCATTGTTCATCGTTCATTGTTCATTGTTCATTTATAATTCATTGTTCTTTGTTCACTTTTCATTGTTCATTAATCAAGGATCCTTCTTCATTGTTCATCGTTGAATATTCATTGATCATGGATCCTTATTCATCATTCATTGTTCATTGTTCTTAGATCATTGATCATTAATCCTTGTTCCTTGTTCATCACTCATGGTTCATTGTTCATCATTCGTTGTTCATTGATCATTGATCCTTGTTCATTGCTCATCGTTCATTGTTCTTTGTTCATTGATCCTTGTTCATTGCTCAGTTTTCATTGTTCAGCGATCATTGTTCATTGTTCATTGATCCATGTTCATTGTTTATCAGTAACTATTTATTTATTGTTCATTGTTAATCGTTCATGGATCATTGATCCTTGTTGATTGTTCATCGTTCATTGTTCATTGATTTTGATCTTTTTTCATTGTTCCTCGTTCAAATTTCAGATATCATCGATCCTTGCATCATTCATTGTTCATCGTGCATTGTTCATTGATCATTAATCCTTGTTCATTACTCATCATTTACTGTTCATCGTTCATTGTTCATTGATCCTTGTTCATTTTTTATTATCCATTGCTCATTGCTCATTGTTCATCGTTCATTGTTCATTATTTATAATTCATTGTTCTTTGTTCACTTTTCATTGTTCATTAATCAATGATCCTTCTTCATTGTTCATCGTTGAATATTCATTGATCATGGATCCTTATTCATCATTCATTGTTCATTGTTCTTAGATCATTGATCATTAATCCTTGTTCCTTGTTCATCACTCATGGTTCATTGTTCATCATTCGTTGTTCATTGATCATTGATCCTTGTTCATTGCTCATCGTTCATTGTTCTTTGTTCATTGATCCTTGTTCATTGCTCAGTTTTCATTGTTCAGCGATCATTGTTCATTGTTCATTGATCCATGTTCATTGTTTATCAGTAACTATTTATTTATTGTTCATTGTTAATCGTTCATGGATCATTGATCCTTGTTGATTGTTCATCGTTCATTGTTCATTGATTTTGATCTTTTTTTGTTCATCGTTCAAATTTCAGAGATCATCGATCCTTGTTCATCATTCATTGTTCATCGTGCATTGTTCATTGATCATTAATCCTTGTTCATTACTCATCATTTACTGTTCATCGTTCATTGTTCATTGATCCTTGTTCATTTTTTATTATCCATTGCTCATTGCTCATTGTTCATCGTTCATTGTTCATTGTTCAATATTTATAATTCATTGTTCTTTGTTCACTTTTCATTGTTCATTAATCAAGGATCCTTCTTCATTGTTCATCGTTGAATATTCATTGATCATGGATCCTTATTCATCATTCATTGTTCATTGTTCTTAGATCATTGATCATTAATCCTTGTTCCTTGTTCATCACTCATGGTTCATTGTTCATCATTCGTTGTTCATTGATCATTGATCCTTGTTCATTGCTCATCGTTCATTGTTCTTTGTTCATTGATCCTTGTTCATTGCTCAGTTTTCATTGTTTCAGCGATCATTGTTCATTGTTCATTGATCCATGTTCATTGTTCATCAGTAACTATTTATTTATTGTTCATTGTTAATCGTTCATGGATCATTGATCCTTGTTGATTGTTCATCGTTCATTGTTCATTGATTTTGATCTTTTTCATTGTTCATCGTTCAAATTTCAGAGATCATCGATCCTTGTTCATCATTCATTGTTCATCGTGCATTGTTCATTGATCATTAATCCTTGTTCATTACTCATCATTTACTGTTCATCGTTCATTGTTCATTGATCCTTGTTCATTTTTTATTATCCATTGCTCATTGCTCATTGTTCATTCTTCTTTCATTGTTCATTATTTATAATTCATTGTTCTTTGTTCACTTTTCATTGTTCATTAATCAAGGATCTTCTTCATTGTTCATCGTTGAATATTCATTGATCATGGATCCTTATTCATCATTCATTGTTCATTGTTCTTAGATCATTGATCATTAATCCTTGTTCCTTGTTCATCACTCATGGTTCATTGTTCATCATTCGTTGTTCATTGATCATTGATCCTTGTTCATTGCTCATCGTTCATGTTCTTTGTTCATTGATCCTTGTTCATTGCTCAGTTTTCATTGTTCAGCGATCATTTTCATTGTTCATTGATCCATGTTCATTGTTCATCAGTAAACTATTTATTTATTGTTCATTGTTAATCGTTCATGGATCATTGATCCTTGTTGATTTGTTCATCGTTCATTGTTCATGATTTTGATCTTTTTTCATTGTTCATTCGTTCAAATTTCAGAGATCATCGATCCTTGTTCATTCATTCATTGTTCATCGTGCATTGTTCATGATCATTATCTTTTCATTACCTCATCATTTACTGTTCATCGTTCATTGTTTCATTGATCCTTGTTCATTTTTATTATCCATTCTCATTGCTTCATTGTTCATCGTTCATTGTTCATTGTTCAATCATTATAATTCATTGTTCTTTCTTCACTTTTCATTGTTCATTAATCAAGGATCCTTCTCATTGTTCATCGTTGAATATTCATTGATCATTGCGATCCTTCATTCATCATTCATTGTTCATTGTTCTTT